>CM064066.1:24559135-24593959 GCA_032594955.1 Panicum miliaceum | reverse complement strand
GAAAACATGAGTTTTGGGTCCAATGGAGGGTATCGGGTGCGTTCGTTGCGAAAAATTCTAAAGCAACTTCATTTAGCGAACATGTGCGTTAACGGCACAAGTTCAGCCGGTTTTGCATCAACTTTCGTGCAGTAACGAAACGGTCTGAAACACCCTAAAACATGAGTTTTGGGTCCAATGGCGTGGATCGGGTGCGTTCATTGCGAAAAGTTGCGAAGCAACTTCGTTTAGGTAACTTGTGCGTTAATGGCACCTGTTCGGCCAGTTTTGCATCGACTTTCGTGTAGTAACGATACGTTCCGAAGCGCCCCAAAACATGAGTTTTGGGTCTAGTAGAATCGATCGGGTGTGTTCGTTGCGAAAAATTCCAACGCAACTTCGTTTAGGGAACTTGTGCATTAATGGCACCTGTTCGGCCAGTTTTGCAACAACTTTCGTGCACTAACGAAACAATCCGAAACGCCCCAAAACATGAGTTTTGGGTCCAATCGAGTAGATCGGGCGAGTTCGTTGCGAAAAATTCCGACGCAACTTCGTTTAGGGAACTTGTGCGTTAATCGCACCTGTTCGGCCAGTTTTTCGTCAACTTTCAGAAACGGTCGGAGGCGCCCCAAAACATGAGTTTTGGGTTTATTGGAGTGGATCGGGTGCGTTCATTGCGAAAAATTCCGACGCAACTTCGTTTAGCAAACTTGTGCATTAATGACACTTGTTTGGCCAGTTTTGCATCGACTTTCGTGCTGTAACGAAACGGTGCGAAACGCCCCAAAACATGAGTTTTGGATCCAATGTTTTCGATCGGGTGCTTTCGTTGCAGAAAATTCCGACGCAACTTCGTTTAGCGAACTTGTGCGTTAATGGCAGCTATTCGGCCAGTTTTGCATCGACTTTAATGCAGTAAGGAAACGGTGCGAACGCCCCAGAACCAGAGTTTAGGGTCCAATACAGCCGATCAGGTGCGGTCGTTGCGAAAAATTCTAACGCAACTTCGTTTAGTGAACTTGTGCGTTAATGGCACCTGTACGGCTAGTTTTGCATCGACTTTCATGCAGTAACGAAAGGGTCTGAAACACGCCAAAACATGAGTTTTGGGTCCAATGGAGGGTATCGGGTGCGTTCGTTGCGAAAAATTCTAAACCAACTTCGTTTGGCGAACATGTGCGTTAACGGCACAAGTTCAGCCGATTTTGCATCAACTTTCGTGCAGTAACGAAACGGTCTGAAACACCCTAAAACATTAGTTTGGGTCCAATGGAGTGGATCGGGTGCGTTCATTGCGAAAAGTTGCGACGCAACTTCGTTTAGGTACTTGTGCGTTAATGGCACCTGTTCGGCCAGTTTTGCATCGACTTTCGTGTAGTAACGATACGTTCCGAAGCGCCCCAAAACATAAGTTTTGGGTCTAGTAGAATCGATCGGGTGTGTTCGTTGCGAAAAATTCCAACGCAACTTCGTTTAGCGAACTTGTGCATTAATGGCACCTGTTCGGCCAGTTTTGCAACAACTTTCGTGCACTAACGAAACAATCCGAAACGCCCCAAAACATGAGTTTTGGGTCCAATCGAGTAGATCGGGCGAGTTCGTTGCTAAAAATTCCGAAGCAACTTCGTTTAGCGAACTTGTGCGTTAATGGCTGTTCGGCCAGTTTTGCATCGACTTTCGTGCACTACCAAAACGATCCGAAACGCCCCAAAACATGAGTTTTGGGTCCAATCGAGTAGATCGGGCGAGTTCGTTGCGAAAAATTCCGACACAACTTCGTTTAGGGAAGTTGTGCGTTAATGGCACCTATTCGGCCAGTTTTGCATCGAGTTTCGTGCAGTAACGAAAGGGTCCGAAACATGCCAAAACATGAGTTTTGGGTCCAATGGAGGGTATCGGGTGCGTTCGTTGCGAAAAATTCCAAAGCAACTTCGTTTAGCGTAATGTACGTTAACGGCACAAGTTCAGCCGGTTTTGCATCATCTTTCGTGCAGTAATGAAATGGTCTGAAACACCCTAAAACATGAGTTTTGGGTCCAATGGAGTGGATCGGGTGTGTTCATTGCGAAAAGTTCTAACGCAACATCGTTTAGCGAACTTGTGCGTTAATGGCACCTGTTTGGCCAGTTTTGCATCGACTTCCGTGCAGTAACGATACGTTCCGAAGCACCCCAGAAGATGAGTTTTGGGTCTAGTAGAGTCGATCGGGTGTGTTCGTTGCGAAAAATTCCGACGCAACTTCGTTTAGCGAACTTGTGCGTTAATGGCACCTGTTCGGCAAGTTTTGCATCGACTTTCGTGCACTAACGAAAAGATCCGAAATGCCCCAAACCATGAGTTTTGGGTCGAATGGAATGCATCAGGTGCATTCGTTGCGAAAACTTCCGACGCAACTTCGTTTAGCGAAGTTGTTCGTTAATGGCAGCTATTCGGCCAGTTTTGCACCGACTTTCATGCAGTAAGGAAACGGTGCGAACGCCCCAAAACAAGAGTTTAGGGTCCAATACAGTCGATCGGGTGCGTTCGTTGTGAAAAATTCCGACACAACTTCGTTTAGTGAACTTGTGCGTTAATGGCACCTGTTCGGACAGTTTTGCATCGACTTTCGTGCAGTAACGAAAGGGTCCGAAACAGGCCAAAACATGAGTTTTGGGTCCAATGGAGGGTATCGGGTGCGTTCGTTGCGAAAAATTCTAAAGCAACTTCGTTTAGCGAACATGTGCGTTAACGGCACAAGTTCAGCCGGTTTTGCATCAACTTTCGTGCAGTAACGAAACGGTCTGAAACACCCTAAAACATGAGTTTTGGGTCCAATGGAGTGGATCGGGTGCGTTCATTGCGAAAAGTTGCGACGCAACTTCGTTTAGGTAACTTGTGCGCTAATGGCACCTGTTCGGCCAGTTTTGCATCGACTTTCGTGCACTAACAAAACGATCCGAAACGCCCCAAAACATGAGTTTTGGGTCCAATCGAGTCGATCGGGTGCGTTCGTTGCGAAAAATTCTAAAGCAACTTCATTTAGCGAACATGTGCGTTAACGGCACAAGTTCAGCCGGTTTTGCATCTACTTTTGTGCAGTAACGAAACGGTCCGAAATGCCCTAAAACATGAGTTTTGGGTCCAATGGAGTGGATCGAGTGCGTTCATTGCGAAAAGTTGCGACGCAACTTCGTTTAGGTAACTTGTGCGTTAATGGCACCTGTTCGGCCAGTTTTGCATCAACTTTCGTGCAGTAACGAAAGGGTCCGAAACACGCCAAAACATGACTTTTGGGTCCAATGGAGGGTATCGGGTGCGTTCGTTGCGAAAATTCTAAAGCAACTTCGTTTAGCGAACATGTGCGTTAACGGCACAAGTTCAGCCGGTTTTGCATCAACTTTTGTGCAGTAACGAAACGGTCCGAAATGCCCTAAAACATGAGTTTTGGGTCCAATGGAGTGGATCGAGTGCGTTCATTGCGAAAAGTTGCGACGCAACTTCGTTTAGGAAACTTGTGCGTTAATGGCACCTGTTCGGCCAGTTTTGCATCGACTTTCGTGCAGTAACGAAAGGGTCCGAAACACGCCAAAACATGAGTTTTGGGTCCAATGGAGGGTATCGGGTGCGTTCGTTGCGAAAAATTCTAAAGCAACTTCGTTTAGCGAACATGTGCGTTAACGGCACAAGTTCAGCCGGTTTTGCATCAACTTTCGTGCAGTAACGAAACGGTCTGAAACACCCTAAAACATGAGTTTTGGGTCCAATGGAGTGGATCGGTGCGTTCATTGCGAAAAGTTGCGACGCAACTTCGTTTAGGTAACTTGTGCGCTAATGGCACCTGTTCGGCCAGTTTTGCATCGACTTTCGTGCACTAACAAAACGATCCGAAACGCCCCAAAACATGAGTTTTGGGTCCAATCGAGTCGATCGGGTGCGTTCGTTGCGAAAAATTCCGACGCAACTTCGTTTAGGGAAGTTGTGCGTTAATAGCACCTGTTCGGTCAGTTTTGCATCGACTTTCGTGCAGTAACGAAAGGGTCCGAAACATACCAAAACATGAGTTTCGGGTCCAATGGAGGGTATCGGGTGCGTTCGTTGCGAAAAATTCTAAAGCAACTTCGTTTAGCGAACATGTGCGTTAACGGCAGAAGTTCAGCCGGTTTTGCATCAACTTTTGTGCAGTAACGAAACGGTTCGAAATGCCCTAAAACATGAGTTTTGGGTCCAATGGAGTGGATCGAGTGCGTTCATTGCGAAAAGTTGCGACGCAACTTCGTTTAGGTAACTTGTGCGTTAATGGCACCTGTTCGGCCAGTTTTGCATCAACTTTCGTGCAGTAACGAAAGGGTCCGAAACACGCCAAAACATGAGTTTTGGGTCCAATGGAGGGTATCGGGTGCGTTCGTTGCGAAAAATTCTAAAGCAACTTCGTTTAGCGAACATGTGCGTTAACGGCACAAGTTCAGCCGGTTTTGCATCAACTTTCGTGCAGTAACGAAACGGTCTGAAACACCCTAAAACATGAGTTTTGGGTCCAATGGAGTGGATCGGGTGCGTTCATTGCGAAAAGTTGCGACGCAACTTCGTTTAGGTAACTTGTGCGTTAATGGCACCTGTTCGGCCAGTTTTGCATCGACTTTCGTGTAGTAACGATACGTTCCGAAGCGCCCCAAAACATGAGTTTTGGGTCTAGTAGAATCGATCGGGTGTGTTCGTTGCGAAAAATTTCAACGCAACTTCGTTTAGCGAACTTGTGCATTAATGGCACCTGTTCGGCCAGTTTTGCAACAACTTTCGTGCACTAACGAAACAATCCGAAACGCCCCAAAACATGAGTTTTGGGTCCAATCGAGTAGATCGGGCGAGTTCGTTGCGAAAAATTCCGACGCAACTTCGTTTAAGGAACTTGTGTGTTAATCGCACCTGTTCGGCCAGTTTTTCGTCAACTTTCAGAAACGGTCTGAGGCGCCCCAAAACATGAGTTTTGAGTTTATTGGAGTGGATCGGGTGCGTTCATTGCGAAAAAATCCGACGCAACTTCGTTTAGCAAACTTGTGCATTAATGACACTTGTTTGGCCAGTTTTGCATCGACTTTCGTGCTGTAACGAAACGGTGCGAAACGCCCCAAAACATGAGTTTTGGATCCAATGTTTTCGATCGGGTGCTTTCGTTGCGGAAAATTCCGACGCAACTTCGTTTAGCGAACTTGTGCGTTAATGGCAGCTATTCGGCCAGTTTTGCATCGACTTTAATGCAGTAAGGAAACGTTGCGAACGCCCCAGAACCAGAGTTTAGGGTCCAATACAGTCGATCAGGTGCGGTCGTTGCGAAAAATTCTAACGCAACTTCATTTAGTGAACTTGTGCGTTAATGGCACCTGTTCGGCTAGTTTTGCATCGACTTTCATGCAGTAACGAAAGGGTCTGAAACACGCCAAAACATGAGTTTTGGGTCCAATGGAGGGTATCGGGTGCGTTCGTTGCGAAAAATTCTAAAGCAACTTCGTTTAGCGAACATGTGCGTTAACGGCACAAGTTCAGCCGATTTTGCATCAACTTTCGTGCAGTAACGAAACGGTCTGAAACACCCTAAAACATTAGTTTGGGTCCAATGGACTGGATCGGGTGCGTTCATTCCGAAAATTTCCGACGCAACTTCATTTAGCGAACTTGTGCGTTAATGGCACCTGTTCGGCCAGTTTTGCATCGACTTTCGTGCACTAATGAAAAGATCCGAAATGCCCCAAACCATGAGTTTTGGGTCAAATGGAATGCATCAGGTGCATTCGTTGCGAAAACTGCCGACGCAACTTCGTTTAGCGAAGTTGTTCGTTAATGGCAGCTATTCGGCCAGTTTTGCACCGACTTTCATGCAGTAAGGAAACGGTGCAAACGCCCCAAAACAAGAGTTTAGGGTCCAATACAGTCGATCGGGTGCGTTCGTTGTGAAAAATTCCGACGCAACTTCGTTTAGGGAACTTGTGCACTAATGGCACCTGTTCGGCCAGTTTTGCATCGACTTTCGTGCAGTAACGAAAGGGTCCGAAACACGCCAAAACATGAGTTTTGGGTCCAATGGAGGGTATCGGGTGCGTTCGTTGCGAAAAATTCTAAAGCAACTTCGTTTAGCGAACATGTGCGTTAACGGCACAAGTTCAGCCGGTTTTGCATCAACTTTCGTGCAGTAACGAAACGGTCTGAAACACCCTAAAACATGAGTTTTGGGTCCAATGGAGTGGATCGGGTGCGTTCATTGCGAAAAGTTGCGACGCAACTTCGTTTAGGGAACTTGTGCGTTAGTGGCACCTGTTTGCCCAGTTTTGCATCGACTTTCGTGCAGTAACGATACGTTCCGAAGCGCCGCAAAACATTGGTTTGTGGTCTAGTAGAGTCGATCGGGTGTGTTCGTTGCGAAAACTTCCGACGCAACTTCGTTTAGCGAACTTGTGCGTTAATGGCACGTGTTCGGCAAGTTTGCAACGACTTTCGTGCACTAACGAAACGATCCGAAACGCCGCGTGCAGTAAGGAAACGGTGCGAACGTCCCAAAACATGAGTTTTGGGTCCAATGGAGTCGATCAGGTGCGTTCCTTGCGAAAAGTTCTGACGCAACATCGTTTAGCGAACTTGTGCGTTAATGGTACCTGTTCGGCCAGTTTTGCATCGACTTTCGTGCAGTAACGATACGTTCCGAAGCACCCCAAAAGATGAGTTTTGGGCCTAGTAGAGTCGATCGGGTGTGTTCGTTGCAAAAAATTCCGATGCAACTTCGTTTAGCGAACTTATGCGTTAATGCCACCTGTTCGGCTAGTTTTGCATCGACTTTCGTGCACTAACGAAACGATCCGAAACGCCCAAAAACATGAGTTTTGGGTCGAATTGATTGCATCAGGTGCATTCGTTGCGAAAAATTCCGACGCAACTTCATTTAGCGAACTTGTGCGTTAATGGCAGCTATTCAGCCAGTTTTGCATCGACTTTCATCAAGTAAGGAAACGGTGCGAACGCCCCGAAACATGAGTTTTGGGTCCAATGGAGTGGATCATGCGTTCATTGCAAAAAGTTCTGACACAACATCGTTTAGCAAACTTGTGCGTTAATGGCACCTGTTCGGCCAGTTTTGCATCGACTTTCGTGCACTAACGATACGTTCCGAAACGCCCCAAAACATGAGTTTTGGGTCCAATCGAGTAGATCGGGCGAGTTCGTTGCGAAAAAATTCCGACGCAACTTCGTTTAGGGAACTTGTGCGTTAATGGAATCTGTTCGGCCAGTTTTGCATCGACATTCGTGCAGTAACGAACGGGTCCGAAACACGCCAAAACATGAGTTTGGGTCCAATGGAGGGTATCGGGTGCGTTCGTTGCGAAAAATTCTAAAGCAACTTCGTTTAGCGAACATGTGCGTTAACGGCAAAAGTTCAGCCGGTTTTGCATCAACTTTCGTGCAGTAACGAAACGGTCCGAAACGCCCTAAAACATGAGTTTTGGGTCCAATGGAGTGGATCGGTTGCGTTCATTGCGAAAAGTTCTGACGCAACATCGTTTAGCGAACTTGTGCGTTAGTGGCACCTGTTCGGCCAGTTTTGCATCGACTTTCATGCAGTAACGATACGTTCCGAAGCGCCCCAAAAGATGAGTTTTGGGTCTAGTAGAGTCGATCGGGTGTGTTCGTTGCAAAAAATTCCGATGCGACTTCGTTTAGCGAACTTATGCGTTAATGGCACCTGTTCGACAAGTTTTGCATCGACTTTCGTGCACTAACGAAATGATGCGAAACGACCCAAAACATGAGTTTTGGGTCGAATGGATTGCATCGGGTGCATTCGTTGCGAAAAATTCCGACGCAACTTCATTTAGCGAACTTGTGCGTTAATGGCAGCTATTCAGCCAGTTTTGCATCGACTTTCATCTAGTAAGGAAACGGTGCGAACGCCCCGAAACATGAGTTTTGGGTCCAATGGAGTGGATCATGCGTTCATTGCAAAAAGTTCTGACACAACATCGTTTAGCAAACTTGTGCGTTAATGGCACCTGTTCGGCCAGTTTTGCATCGACTTTCGTGCACTAACGATACGTTCCGAAGCACCCCAAAAGATGAGTTTTGGGCCTAGTAGAGTCGATCGGGTGTGTTCGTTGCGAAAAACTCCGTCGCAACTTCGTTTAGCGAACTTATGCGTTAATGGCACCTATTCGGCAAGTTTTGCATCGACTTTCGTGCACTAACGAAACGATCCGAAACGCCCCAAAACATGAGTTTTGGGTCGAATGGATTGCATCAAGTGCATTCGTTGCGAAAAATTCCGACGCAACTTCGTTTAGCGAACTTGTGCGTTAATGGCAGCTATTCGGCCATTTTTTCATCGACTTTCATGCAGTAAGGAAACGGTGTGAATGCCGCAAAACATGAGTTTTGGGTCCAATGGAGTTGATCGGGTGCGTTCGTTGCGAAAAATTCCGACGCAACTTTGTTTAGCGAATTTGTGAGTTAATGGCACAAGTTCCGCCGGTTTTGCATCGAATTTCGTACAGTAACGTAACGGTCTGAAACGCCCTTAAACATGATATTTTGGTCCCATGGAGTGGATCGGGTGCGTTCATTGCAAAAAATTGTGACGCAACTTCGTTTAGCCAACTTGTGCGTTAATGGCACTTGTTCGGCCAGTTTTGCATCGACTTTTGTGCAGTAACGAAACAGTCCAAAATGCCCCAAAACTTGAGTTTTGGGTCGAATGGATTGCATCACGTGCATTCGTTGCGAAAAATTCCGACGCAACATCGTCTAGCGAACTTGTGCATTAATGGCAGCTATTCAGCCAGTTTTTCATCGACTTTCATGCAGTAAGGAAACGGTGCGAACGCCCCAAAACATGAGTTTTGGGTCCAATAGAGTTGATCGGGTGCGTTCGTTGCGGAAAATTTCGACGCAACTTCGTTTAGTGAACTTGTGCGTTAATGGCACCTGTTCGGCCAGTTTTGCATCGACTTTCGTGCAGTACCGAAAGGGTCCGAAACGCGCCAAAACATGAGTTTTGGGTCCAATATAGGGTATCGGGTGCGTTTGTTGCAAAATATTCCAACGCAACTTCGTTTAGCGCACTTGTGCGTTAACGGCACAAGTTCAGCCGGTTTTGCATCAATTTTCGTGCAGTAACGAAACGGTCCGAAACGCCCTAAAACATGAGTTTTGGGTCCAATGGAGTGGATCGAGTGCGTTCATTGCGAAAAGTTCCTACGCAACTTCGTTTAGGGAACTTGTGCGTTAATGGCACCTGTTCGGCCAGTTTTGCATCGACTTTCGTGTAGTAACGATACGTTTCGAAGCGCCCCAAAACTTGAGTTTTGGGTCTAGTAGTGTCGATCGGGTGTGTTCGTTGCAAAAAATTCCGACGCAACTTCGTTTAGCGAACTTGTGCATTAATGGTACCTGTTCGGCCAGTTTTGCAACGACTTTCGTGCACTAACGAAACGATCCGAAACGCCCCGAAACATGAGTTTTGGGTCCAATCGAGTAGATCGCGCGAGTTTGTTTCGAAAAATTCCGACGCAACTTCGTTTAGGGAACTTGTGCGTTAATCGCACCCGTTCGGCCAGTTTTCCGTCGACTTTCGTGCTTTAACGAAACGGTGCGAAACGCCCCAAAACATGAGTTTTGGGTCCAATGTTGTCGATCGGGTGCGTTCGTTGCGGAAAATTTCAACGCAACTTCGTTTAGCGAACTTGTGCGTTAATGGCTGCTATTCGGCCAGTTTTGCATCGACTTTCATGCAGTAAGGAAACGGTGCAAACGCCCCAAAACCACAGTTTTGGGTCCAATACAGTCGATCGGGTGCGTTCGTTGCGAAAAATTCCGACGCAACTGCGTTTAGTGAACTTGTGCGTTAATGGCACCTGTTCGGCCAGTTTTGCATCGACTTTCATGCAGTAACGAAAGCGTCCGAAACACGCCAAAACATGAGTGTTGGGTCCAATGGAGGGTATCTGGTGCGTTCGTTGCGAAAAATTCTAAAGCAACTTCGTATAGCGAACATGCGCGTTAACAGCACAAGTTCAGCCGATTTTGCATCAACTTTTGTGCAGTAACGAAACGGTCTGAAACACCCTAAAACATGAGTTTTGGGTCCTATGGAGTGCATCGGGTGCGTTCATTCCAAAAAGTTCCGACGCAACTTCGTTTAGCGAACTTGTGCGTTAATGGCCCCTGTTCGGCCAATTTTGCATCGACTTTTGTGCAGTAACGAAAGAGTCCAAAATGCCCCAAAACATGAGTTTTGCATCAGGTCCATTCGTTGCGAAAAATTCCGACGCAACTTCATTTAGCGAACTTGTGCGTTAATGGCAGCTATTCGGCCAGTTTTGCATCGACTTTCATGCAATAAGGAAACGGTGCGAACGCCCCAAAACAAGAGTTTTGGGTCCAGTGGAGTGGATCAGGTGCGTTCATTGCGAAAAGTTCTGACGCAACATCGTTTAGCGAACTTGTGCGTTAATGGCACTTGTTCGGCCAGTTTTGCATCGACTTTCATGCAGTAACGATACGTTCCGAAGCGCCCCAAAAGATGAGTTTTGGGTCTAGTAGAGTTGATCGGGTGTGTTCATTGCGAAAAATTCCGATGCAACTTCGTTTAGCGAACTTATGCGTTAATGGCACCTGTTCGGCTAGTTTTGCATCGACTTTCGTGCACTAACGAAACGATCCGAAACGCCCCAAAACATGAGTTTTGGGTCGAATGGATTGCATCAGGTGCATTCATTGCAAATAATTCCGACGCAACTTCGTTTAACGAACTTCTGCGTTAATGGCAGCTATTCGGCCAGTTTTTCATCGACTTTCATGCAGTAACAATACGTTCCGAAGCGCCCCAAAAGATGAGTTTTGGGTCTAGTAGAGTTGATCGGGTGTGTTCGTTGCGAAAAATTCTGATGCAACTTCGTTTAGCGAACTTATGCGTTAATGCCACCTGTTCGGCTAGTTTTGCATCGACTTTCGTGCACTAACAAAACGATCCGAAACGCCCAAAAACATGAGTTTTGGGTCGAATGGATTGCATCAGGTGCATTCGTTGCGAATAATTCCGACGCAACTTCTTTTAACGAACTTGTGCGTTAATGGCAGCTATTCGGCCAGTTTTTCATCGACTTTCATGCAGTAACGATACGTTCTGAAGCGCACCAAAACATGAGTTTTGGGTCTAGTAGAGTTGATCGGGTGTGTTCGTTGCGAAAAATTCCGACGCAACTTCGTTTAGGGAACTTGTGCGTTAATGGCACCCGTTCGGCCAGTTTCGCATCGACTTTCGTGCACTAATGAAACGATCCGAAACGCCCCAAAACATGAGTTTTGGGTCCAATCGAGTAGATCGGGCGAGTTCGTTGCGAAAAATTCCGAAGCAACTTCATTTAGCGAACTTGTGCGTTAATGGCAGCTGTTCGGCCAGTTTTTCATCGACTTTCATGCAGTAAGGAAACGGTGTGAATGCCCCAAAACATGAGTTTTGGGTCCAATAGTGTTGATCGGGTGTGTTCGTTGCGAAAAATTCCAACGCAACTTTGTTTAGCGAACTTGTGAGTTAATGGCACAAGTTCCGCCGGTTTTGCATCGAATTTCGTGCGGTAACGTAACGGTCCAAAATGCCCTTAAACATGAGATTTTGGTCCAATGGAGTGGATCGGGTGCGTTCATTGCAAAAAATTGTGACGCAACTTCGTTTACCCAACTTGTGCGTTAATGGCTCCTGTTCGGCCAGTTTTGCATTGACTTTTGTGCAGTAACGAAACAGTCCAAAATGCCCCAAAAAATGAGTTCTGGGTCGAATGGATTGCATCAGGTGCATTCATTGCGAAAAATTCCGACGCAACTTCGTTTAGCGAACTTGTGCGTTAATGGCAGCTATTCGGCCAGTTTTGCATCGACTTTCATGCACTAAGAAAACGGAGCGAACGCCCCAAAACATGAGTTTTGGGTCCAATGGAGTGGATCGGGTGCGTTCATTGCGAAAAGTTCTGACGCAACATCGTTTAGCGAACTTGTGCGTTAATGGCACCTGTTCGGCCAGTTTTGCATCGACTTTCATGCAGGAACGATACGTTCCGAAGCACCCCAAAACATGAGTTTTGGGTCTTGTAGAGTCGATCGGGTGTGTTCGTTGCGAAAAATTCCGACGCAACCTTTTTTAGCGAAAATTGTGCGTTAATGGCACCTGTTCGGCCAGTTTTGCATCGACTTTCGTGCACTAACAAAACGATCCGAAACGCCCCAAAAGATGAGTTTTGGGCCTAGTAGAGTCGATCGGGTGTGTTCGTTGCGAAAAACTCCGTCGCAACTTCGTTTAGCGAACTTATGCGTTAATGGCACCTATTCGGCAAGTTTTGCATCGACTTTCGTGCACTAACGAAACGATCCGAAACGCCCCAAAACATGAGTTTTGGGTCGAATGGATTGCATCAAGTGCATTCGTTGCGAAAAATTCCGACGCAACTTCGTTTAGCGAACTTGTGCGTTAATGGCAGCTATTCGGCCATTTTTTCATCGACTTTCATGCAGTAACGAAACGGTCCGAAACGCCCTAAAACATGAGTTTTGGGTCCAATGGAGTGGATCGGTTGCGTTCATTGTGAAAAGTTTTGTGAAAAGTTCGGCCGGTTTTGCATCGACTTTCGTACAGTAACGAAACGGTTCGAAATGCCCTAAAACATGAGTTTTGATTCCAGTGGAGTGGATCGGGTGCGTTCATTGCAAAAAGTTCCGACGCAACTTCGTTTAGAGAACTTATGCTTTAATGGCACTTGTTCAGCCAGTTTTGCATCGACTTTCGTGCAGTAAGGAAAAAGTGCAAAACGCCCCAAAACGTGAGTTTTGGGTCCAATAAAGACGATCGGGTGCGTTCGTTGCGATAAATTCTGACGCAATTTCGCTTATAGAACTTGTGCGTTAATGGCACCTGTTCGGCCGGTTGTGCATCGACTTTCATGCAGTAACGAAACGGTCCGAAACGCCCCAAAACATGAGTTTTGGGTCCAATGGAGTCGATCGGGTGCGTTCGTTGCGAAAAATTCCTTCGCAACTTCGTTTAGCGACCTTGTGCGTTAATGGCACCTTTTCGGCCGGTTTCGCATCGACTTTGGTGCACTAACGAAACGAACCGAAACGCCCTAAAACATGAGTTTTGGGTCCACTGGAGTGGATCGGGTGCATTCATTGCGAAAAGTTCCAACGCAACTTCGTTTAGCGAACTCGTGGTGAATTTAGCGAACTTTTGCATCTACTTTCGTGCAATACCAAAGGTCCGAAATGCCCAGGTGCACTCGTGGTGAAAAATATCGAGGACTCTTCATTTAGCGAACTTTTGCATTAATGGCACAAGTTCATCCGGTTTTGCATCGACTTTTGTGCACCAACGAAACGGTCCGAAATGCCCCAAAACATGAGTTTTGGGTTGACTGGAGTGAACCTGGAGCATTTGTGGCGAAAAATTTTGACGACTCTTCGTTTAGCGAACTTTTGCATTAATGGCACAAGTTCATCCGGTTTTTTTACCGACTTTCGTGCTGTAACGAAACGGTCCGTAACGCCCCAAAACATGAGTTTTCGGTCCAATGGAGTCGATCGGGTGCGTTCGTTGCAAAAAATTCTGACGCAACTTCGCTTAGCGAACTTGTGCGTTGATGGCACAAGTTCAGCCGGTTTTGCATCAACTTTCGTGCAATAACAAAGGTCCGAAATGCCCAGGTGCACTCGTGGTGAAAAATATCGAGGACTCTTCGTTTAGCGAACTTTTGCATTAATGGCACAAGTTCATCCGGTTTTGCATCGACTTTTGTGCACCAACGAAACGGTCCGAAATGCCCCAAAACATGAGTTTTGGGTTGACTGGAGTGAACCTGGAGCATTTGTGGCGAAAAATTTTGACGACTCTTCATTTAGCGAACTTTTGCATTAATGGCACAAGTTCATCCGGTTTTTTTACCGACTTTCGTGCTGTAACGAAACGGTCCGTAACGCCCCAAAACATGAGTTTTCGGTCCAATGGAGTCGATCGGGTGCGTTCATTGCGAAAAGTTCCGACGCAACTTCGTTTTGCGAACTTGTGCGTTAATGGCACCTGTTCGGCAAGTTTTGCATCGACTTTTGTGCAGTAACGAAACGGTCCTAAATGCCCTAAAACAAGGGTTTTGGGTCCAGCAGAGTGGATCGGGAGCGTTCATAGCAAAAAGTTCCGACGCAACTTCGTTTAGCGAACTTGTGCGTTAATGGCACCTGTTCGGCAAGTTTTGCGTCGACTTTTGTGCAGTAACGAAACGGTGCGAAATGCCTGAAAATATGAGTTTTGGGTCCAATAGAGTCGATCGTGTGCGTTCGTTGCAAAAAATTCTGACGCAACTTCGCTTAGCGAACTTGTGCGTTGATGGCACAAGTTCAGCCGGTTTTGCATCTACTTTCGTGCAATACCAAAACGGTCCGAAATGCCCCAAAACATGAGTTTTGGGTCGACTGGAGTGAACCAGGTGCATTCGTGGTGAAAAATATCGAGGACTCTTCATTTAGCGAACTTTCGCATTAATGGCACAAGTTCATCCAGTTTTGCATCGACTTTCGTGCACCAATGAAACGGTCCGAAATGCCGCAAAACATGAGTTTTGGGTTGACTGGAGTCGATTGGGTGTGTTCGTTGCAAAAAATTCCGACGCAACTTCGCTTAGCGAACTTGTGCGTTAATGGCACCTGTATGGCCGGTTTTGCATCGACTTTTGTGCAGTATCAAAACGATCCGAAACTCCCCAAAACATGAGTTTTGGGTCAAATCGAGTAGATCAGGCATGTTTTTTGCAAAAAATTCTAACGCAACTTCGTTTAGCGAACTCGTGCGTTAAAGGCACCTGTTCGGCCAGTTATGCATCGACTATCGTGCAGTAATGATACGGTTTTGCATTGACTTTCATGTAGTAATGAAACGGTCCGAAACGCCCCAAAACATGAGTTTTGGGTCCAATGGAGTCGATCGGGTGCGTGCGTTGCGAAAAATTCCGATGCAACTTCGCTTAGCGAACTTGTGCGTGAATGGAACCTGTTCGGCTGGTTTTGCATCGTCTTTCATGTAGTAATGAAACGGTGAGAAACGCCCCAAAACATGAGTTTTTGGTCCAATAGAGACGATGGGTGCGTTCATTGCGAAAAATTCTGACGCAACTTCGCTTAGCGAACTAGTGCGTTAATGGCACCTGTTCGGGCGGTTTTGCATCGACTTTCATGCAGTATCAAAACGGTCCGAAATGCCCCAAAACATGAGTTTTGGGTTGACTGGAGTGAACCAGGTGCATTCGTGGTGAAAAATTTTAACGACTCTTCGTTTAGCGAACTTTTGCATTAATGGCACAAGTTCATCCGGTTTTGCATCGACTTTCGTGCAGTAACGAAACGGTGCGCAACGCCCCAAAACATGAGTTTTGGATCCAATGGAGTCGATCGGGTGTGTTCGTTGCGAAAAATTCCGACGCAACTTCGCTTAGCGAAATTGTACGTTAATGGCACCTGTTCGGCCGGTTTTGCATCGACTTTCGTACAGTAACGAAACGGTTCGAAATGCCCTAAAACATGAGTTTTGATTCCAGTGGAGTGGATCGGGTGCGTTCATTGCAAAAAGTTCCGACGCAACTTCGTTTAGAGAACTTATGCTTTAATGGCACTTGTTCAGCCAGTTTTGCATCGACTTTCGTGCAGTAAGGAAAAAGTGCAAAACGCCCCAAAACGTGAGTTTTGGGTCCAATAAAGACGATCAGGTGCGTTCGTTGCGATAAATTCTGACGCAACTTCGCTTATAGAACTTGTGCGTTAATGGCACCTGTTCGGGCCGGTTGTGCATCGACTTTCGTGCAGTAACGAAACGGTCCGAAACGCCCCAAAACATGAGTTTTGGGTCCAATGGAGTCGATCGGGTGCGTTCGTTGCGAAAAATTCCTTCGCAACTTCGTTTAGCGACCTTGTGCGTTAATGGCACCTTTTCGGCCAGTTTCGCATCGACTTTGGTGCACTAACGAAACGAACCGAAACGCCCTAAAACATGAGTTTTGGGTCCACTTGAGTGGATCGGGTGCATTCATTGCGAAAAGTTCCAACGCAACTTCGTTTAGCGAACTTGTGCGTTAATGGCACAAGTTCATCCGGTTTTTTTACCGACTTTCGTGCTGTAACGAAACGGTCCGTAACGCCCCAAAACATGAGTTTTCGGTCCAATAGAGTCGATCGTGTGCGTTCGTTGCAAAAAATTCTGACGCAACTTCGCTTAGCGAACTTGTGCGTTGATGGCACAAGTTCAGCCGGTTTTGCATCTACTTTCGTGCAATACCAAAGGTCCGAAATGCCCAGGTGCACTCGTGGCGAAAAATTTTGACGACTCTTCGTTTAGCGAACTTTTGCATTAATGGCACAAGTTCATCCGGTTTTGCATCGACTTTTGTGCACCAACGAAACGGTCCGAAATGCCCCAAAACATGAGTTTTGGGTTGACTGGAGTGAACCTGGAGCATTTGTGGCGAAAAATTTTGACGACTCTTCGTTTAGCGAACTTTTGCATTAATGGCACAAGTTCATCCGGTTTTTTTACCGACTTTCGTGCTGTAACGAAACGGTCCGTAACGCCCCAAAACATGAGTTTTCGGTCTAATGGAGTCGATCGGGTGCGTTCATTGCGAAAAGTTCCGACGCAACTTCGTTTTGCGAACTTGTGCGTTAATGGCACCTGTTCGGCAAGTTTTGCATCGACTTTTGTGCAGTAACGAAACGGTGCGAAACGGCCCAAAACATGAGTTTTGGGTCCAATAGAGTCGATCGTGTGCGTTCGTTGCAAAAAATTCTGACGCAACTTCGCTTAGCGAACTTGTGGTTCACTCCAGTCGACCCAAAACTCATGTTTTGGGGCATTTCGGACCGTTTTGGTATTGCACGAAAGTAGATGCAAAACCGGGTGCATTCGTGGTGAAAAATATCGAGGACCCTTCGTTTAGCGAACTTTCGCATTAATGGCACAAGTTCATCCGGTTTTGCATCGACTTTCGTGCACCAACGAAATGGTCCAAAATGCCCCAAAACATGAGTTTTGGGTTGACTGGAGTGAACCTGGAGCATTTGTGGCGAAAAATTTTGACGACTCTTCGTTTAGCGAACTTTTGCATTAATGGCACAAGTTCATCCGGTTTTGCATCGACTTTTGTGCACCAACGAAACGGTCCGAAATGTCCCAAAACATGAGTTTTGGGTTGACTGGAGTGAACCTGGAGCATTTGTGGCGAAAAATTTTGACGACTCTTCGTTTAGCGAACTTTTGCATTAATGGCACAAGTTCATCCGGTTTTTTTACCGACTTTCGTGCTGTAACGAAACGGTCCGTAACGCCCCAAAACATGAGTTTTCGGTCCAATGGAGTCGATCGGGTGCGTTCATTGCGAAAAGTTCCGACGCAACTTCGTTTTGCGAACTTGTGCGTTAATGGCACCTGTTCGGCAAGTTTTGCATCGACTTTTGTGCAGTAACGAAACGGTCCTAAATGCCCTAAAACAAGGGTTTTGGGTCCAGCGGAGTGGATCGGGTGCGTTCATAGCAAAAAGTTCCGACGCAACTTCGTTTAGCGAACTTGTGCGTTAATGGCACCTGTTCGGCAAGTTTTGCGTCGACTTTTGTGCAGTAACGAAACGGTGCGAAATGCCCGAAAATATGAGTTTTGGGTCCCATAGAGTCGATCGTGTGCGTTCGTTGCAAAAAATTCTGACGCAACTTCGCTTAGCGAACTTGTGCGTTGATGGCACAAGTTCAGCCGGTTTTGCATCTACTTTCGTGCAATACCAAAACGGTCCGAAATGCCCCAAAACATGAGTTTTGGGTCGACTGGAGTGAACCAGGTGCATTCGTGGTGAAAAATATCGAGGACTCTTCATTTAGAGAACTTTCGCATTAATGGCACAAGTTCATCCAGTTTTGCATCGAGTTTCGTGCACCAATGAAACGGTCCGAAATGCCGCAAAACATGAGTTTTGGGTTGACTGGAGTCGATTGGGTGTGTTCGTTGCAAAAAATTCCGACGCAACTTCGCTTAGCGAACTTGTGCGTTAATGGCACCTGTATGGCCGGTTTTGCATCGACTTTTGTGCAGTATCACAACGATCCGAAACTCCCCAAAACATGAGTTTTGGGTCAAATCGAGTAGATCAGGCAAGTTTTTTGCAAAAAATTCTAACGCAACTTCGTTTAGCGAACTCGTGCGTTAAAGGCACCTGTTCGGCCAGTTATGCATCGACTATCGTGCAGTAATGATACGGTTTTGCATTGACTTTCATGCAGTAATGAAACGGTCCGAAACGCCCCAAAACATGAGTTTTGGGTCCAATGGAGTCGATCGGGTGCGTGCGTTGCGAAAAATTCCGATGCAACTTCGCTTAGCGAACTTGTGCGTGAATGGAACCTGTTGGGCTGGTTTTGCATCGTCTTTCATGTAGTAATGAAACGGTGAGAAACGCCCCAAAACATGAGTTTTTGGTCCAATAGAGACGATGGGTGCGTTCATTGCGAAAAATTCTGACGCAACTTCGCTTAGCGAACTAGTGCGTTAATGGCACCTGTTCGGGCGGTTTTGCATCGACTTTCATGCAGTATCAAAACGGTGCGAAATGCCCCAAAACATGAGTTTTGGGTTGACTGGAGTGAACCAGGTGCATTCGTGGTGAAAAATTTTAACGACTCTTCGTTTAGCGAACTTTTGCATTAATGGCACAAGTTCATCCGGTCTTGCATCGTCTTTCGTGCAGTAACGAAACGGTCCGAAACGCACCAAAACATGAGTTTTGGGTCCAACGAAGTCGATCGGGTGTGTTCGTTGCGAAAAATTCCGACGCAACTTCGCTTAGCGAAATTGTGCGTTACTGGCACCTGTTCGGCCGGTTTTGCATCGACTTTCGTACAGTAACGAAACGGTTCGAAATGCCCTAAAACATGAGTTTTGATTCCAGTGGAGTGGATCGGGTGCGTTCATTGCGAAAAGTTCCGACGCAACTTCGTTTAGAGAACTTATGCCTTAATGGCACCTGTTCAGCCAGTTTTGCATCGACTTTCGTGCAGTAAGGAAAAAGTGCAAAACGCCCCAAACCGTGAGTTTTGGGTCCAATAGAGACGATCGGGTGCGTTCGTTGCGATAAATTCTGACGCAACTTCGCTTATAGAACTTGTGCGTTCATGGCACCTGTTCGGCCGGTTTTGCATCGACTTTCGTGCAGTAACGAAACGGTCCGAAACGCCCCAAAACATGAGTTTTGGGTCCAATGGAGTCGATCGGGTGCGTTCGTTGCGAAAAATTCCTTCGCAACTTCGTTTAGCGACCTTGTGCGTTAATGGCACCTTTTCGGCCGGTTTCGCATCGACTTTGGTGCACTAACGAAACGAACCGAAACGCCCTAAAACATGAGTTTTGGGTCCACTTGAGTTGATCGGGTGCATTCATTGCGAAAAGTTCCGACGCAACTTCGTTTAGCGAACTTGTGCGTTAATGGCACCTGTTCGGGCGGTTTTGCATCGACTTTCATGCAGTATCAAAACGGTGCGAAATGCCCCAAAACATGAGTTTTGGGTTGACTGGAGTGAACCAGGTGCATTCGTGGTGAAAAATTTTAACGACTCTACGTTTAGCGAACTTTTGCATTAATGGCACAAGTTCATCCGGTCTTGCATCGTCTTTCGTGCAATAACGAAACGGTCCGAAACGCACCAAAACATGAGTTTTGGGTCCAACGAAGTCGATCGGGTGTGTTCGTTGCGAAAAATTCCGACGCAACTTCGCTTAGCGAAATTGTGCGTTACTGGCACCTGTTCGGCCGGTTTTGCATCGACTTTCGTACAGTAACGAAACGGTTCGAAATGCCCTAAAACATGAGTTTTGATTCCAGTGGAGTGGATCGGGTGCGTTCATTGCGAAAAGTTCCGACGCAACTTCGTTTAGAGAACTTATGCTTTAATGGCACCTGTTCAGCCAGTTTTGCATCGACTTTCGTGCAGTAAGGAAAAAGTGCAAAACGCCCCAAACCGTGAGTTTTGGGTCCAATAGAGACGATCGGGTGCGTTCGTTGCGATAAATTCTGACGCAACTTCGCTTATAGAACTTGTGCGTTCATGGCACCTGTTCGGCCGGTTTTGCATCGACTTTCGTGCAGTAACGAAACGGTCCGAAACGCCCCAAAACATGAGTTTTGGGTCCAATGGAGTCGATCGGGTGCGTTCGTTGCGAAAAATTCCTTCGCAACTTCGTTTAGCGACCTTGTGCGTTAATGGCACCTTTTCGGCCGGTTTCGCATCGACTTTGGTGCACTAACGAAACGAACCGAAACGCCCTAAAACATGAGTTTTGGGTCCACTTGAGTTGATCGGGTGCATTCATTGCGAAAAGTTCCGACGCAACTTCGTTTAGAGAACTTATGCTTTAATGGCACCTGTTCAGCCAGTTTTGCATCGACTTTCGTGCAGTAAGGAAAAAGTGCGAAACGGCCCAAAACATGAGTTTTGGGTCCAATAGAGTCGATCGTGTGCGTTCGTTGCAAAAAATTCTTACGCAACTTCGCTTAGCGAACTTGTGCGTTGATGGCACAAGTTCAGCCGGTTTTGCATCAACTTTTGTGCAATAACAAAGGTCCGAAATGCCCCAAAACATGAGTTTTGGGTTGACTGGAGTGAACCAGGTGCACTCGTGGTGAAAAATATCGAGGACTCTTCGTTTAGCGAACTTTTGCATTAATGGCACAAGTTCATCCGGTTTTGCATCGACTTTTGTGCACCAACGAAACGGTCCGAAATGCCCCAAAACATGAGTTTTGGGTTGACTGGAGTGAACCTGGAGCATTTGTGGCGAAAAATTTTGACGACTCTTCGTTTAGCGAACTTTTGCATTAATGGCACAAGTTCATCCGGTTTTTTTACCGACTTTCGTGCTGTAACGAAACGGTCCGTAACGCCCCAAAACATGAGTTTTCGGTCCAATGGAGTCGATCGGGTGCGTTCATTGCGAAAAGTTCCGACGCAACTTCGTTTTGCGAACTTGTGCGTTAATGGTACCTGTTCAGCCAGTTTTGCATCGACTTTTGTGCAGTAACGAAACGGTGCGAAACGGCCCACAACATGAGTTTTGGGTCCAATAGAGTCGATCGTGTGCGTTCGTTGCAAAAAATTCTGACGCAACTTCGCTTAGCGAACTTGTGCGTTGATGGCACAAGTTCAGCCGGTTTTGCATCTACTTTCGTGCAATACCAAAACGGTCCGAAATGCCCCAAAACATGAGTTTTGGGTCCAATAGAGACGATCGGGTGCGTTCATTGCGAAAAGTTCCGACGCAACTTCGTTTAGAGAACTTATGCTTTAATGGCACTTGTTCAGCCAGTTTTGCATCGACTTTCGTGCAGTAAGGAAAAAGTGCAAAACGCCCCAAAACGTGAGTTTTGGGTCCAATAGAGACGATCGGGTGCGTTCGTTGCGATAAATTCTGACGCAACTTCGCTTATAGAACTTGTGCGTTAATGGCACCTGTTCGGCCGGTTGTGCATCGACTTTCGTGCAGTAACGAAACGGTCCGAAACGCCCCAAAACATGAGTTTTGGGTCCAATGGAGTTGATCGGGTGCGTTCGTTGCGAAAAATTCCTTCGCAACTTCGTTTAGCGACCTTGTGCGTTAATGGCACCTTTTCGGCCGGTTTCGCATCGACTTTGGTGCACTAACGAAACGAACCGAAACGCCCTAAAACATGAGTTTTGGGTCCACTGGAGTGGATCGGGTGCACTCATTGCGAAAAGATCCGACGCAACTTCGTTTAGCGAACTTGTGCGTTAATGGCACCTGTTCGGCCAGTTTTGCATCGACTTTTGTGCAGTAACGAAACGGTGCGAAACGGCCCAAAACATGAGTTTTGGGTCCAATAGAGTCGATCGTGTGCGTTCGTTGCAAAAAATTCTGACGCAACTTCGCTTAGCGAACTTGTGCGTTGATGGCACAAGTTCAGCCGGTTTTGCATCAACTTTCGTCCAATAACAAAGGTCCGAAATGCCCAGGTGCACTCGTGGTGAAAAATATCGAGGACTCTTCGTTTAGCGAACTTTTGCATTAATGGCACAAGTTCATCCGGTTTTGCATCGACTTTTGTGCACCAACGAAACGGTCCGAAATGCCCCAAAACATGAGTTTTGGGTTGACTGGAGTGAACCTGGTGCATTTGTGGCAAAAAATTTTGACGACTCTTCGTTTAGCAAACTTTTGCATTAATGGCACAAGTTCATCCGGTTTTGCATTGACTTTTGTGCAACAACGAAACGGTCCGAAACGCACCAAAACATGAGTTTTGGGTCCAACGAAGTCGATCGGGTGTGTTCGTTGCGAAAAATTCCGACGCAACTTCGCTTAGCGAAATTGTGCGTTACTGGCACCTGTTCGGCCGGTTTTGCATCGACTTTCGTACAGTAACGAAACGGTTCGAAATGCCCTAAAACATGAGTTTTGATTCCAGTGGAGTGGATCGGGTGCGTTCATTGCAAAAAGTTCCGACGCAACTTCGTTTAGAGAACTTATGCTTTAATGGCACTTGTTCAGCCAGTTTTGCATCGACTTTCGTGCAGTAAGGAAAAAGTGCAAAACGCCCCAAAACGTGAGTTTTGGTTCCAATAAAGACGATCAGGTGCGTTCGTTGCGATAAATTCTGACGCAACTTCGCTTATAGAACTTGTGCGTTAATGGCACCTGTTCGGCCGGTTGTGCATCGACTTTCGTGCAGTAACGAAACGGTCCGAAACGCCCCAAAACATGAGTTTTGGGTCCAATGGAGTCGATCGGGTGCGTTCGTTGCGAAAAATTCCTTCGCAACTTCGTTTAGCGACCTTGTGCGTTAATGGCACCTTTTCGGCCAGTTTCGCATCGACTTTGGTGCACTAACGAAACGAACCGAAACGCCCTAAAACATGAGTTTTGGGTCCACTTGAGTGGATCGGGTGCATTCATTGCGAAAAGTTCCAACGCAACTTCGTTTAGCGAACTTGTGCGTTAATGGCACAAGTTCATCCGGTTTTTTTACCGACTTTCGTGCTGTAACGAAACGGTCCGTAACGCCCCAAAACATGAGTTTTCGGTCCAATAGAGTCGATCGTGTGCGTTCGTTGCAAAAAATTCTGACGCAACTTCGCTTAGCGAACTTGTGCGTTGATGGCACAAGTTCAGCCGGTTTTGCATCTACTTTCGTGCAATACCAAAGGTCCGAAATGCCCAGGTGCACTCGTGGCGAAAAATTTTGACGACTCTTCGTTTAGCGAACTTTTGCATTAATGGCACAAGTTCATCCGGTTTTGCATCGACTTTTGTGCACCAACGAAACGGTCCGAAATGCCCCAAAACATGAGTTTTGGGTTGACTGGAGTGAACCTGGAGCATTTGTGGCGAAAAATTTTGACGACTCTTCGTTTAGCGAACTTTTGCATTAATGGCACAAGTTCATCCGGTTTTTTTACCGACTTTCGTGCTGTAACGAAACGGTCCGTAACGCCCCAAAACATGAGTTTTCGGTCCAATGGAGTCGATCGGGTGCGTTCATTGCGAAAAGTTCCGACGCAACTTCGTTTTGCGAACTTGTGCGTTAATGGCACCTGTTCGGCAAGTTTTGCATCGACTTTTGTGCAGTAACGAAACGGTGCGAAACGGCCCAAAACATGAGTTTTGGGTCCAATAGAGTCGATCGTGTGCGTTCGTTGCAAAAAATTCTGACGCAACTTCGCTTAGCGAACTTGTGGTTCACTCCAGTCGACCCAAAACTCATGTTTTGGGGCATTTCGGACCGTTTTGGTATTGCACGAAAGTAGATGCAAAACCGGGTGCATTCGTGGTGAAAAATATCGAGGACCCTTCGTTTAGCGAACTTTCGCATTAATGGCACAAGTTCATCCGGTTTTGCATCGACTTTCGTGCACCAACGAAACGGTCCAAAATGCCCCAAAACATGAGTTTTGGGTTGACTGGAGTGAACCTGGAGCATTTGTGGCGAAAAATTTTGACGACTCTTCGTTTAGCGAACTTTTGCATTAATGGCACAAGTTCATCCGGTTTTGCATCGACTTTTGTGCACCAACGAAACGGTCCGAAATGCCCCAAAACATGAGTTTTGGGTTGACTGGAGTGAACCTGGAGCATTTGTGGCGAAAAATTTTGACGACTCTTCGTTTAGCGAACTTTTGCATTAATGGCACAAGTTCATTCGGTTTTTTTACCGACTTTCGTGCTGTAACGAAACGGTCCGTAACGCCCCAAAACATGAGTTTTCGGTCCAATGGAGTCGATCGGGTGCGTTCATTGCGAAAAGTTCCGACGCAACTTCGTTTTGCGAACTTGTGCGTTAATGGCACCTGTTCGGCAAGTTTTGCATCGACTTTTGTGCAGTAACGAAACGGTCCTAAATGCCCTAAAACAAGGGTTTTGGGTCCAGCGGAGTGGATCGGGTGCGTTCATAGCAAAAAGTTCCGACGCAACTTCGTTTAGCGAACTTGTGCGTTAATGGCACCTGTTCGGCAAGTTTTGCGTCGACTTTTGTGCAGTAACGAAACGGTGCGAAATGCCCGAAAATATGAGTTTTGGGTCCCATAGAGTCGATCGTGTGCGTTCGTTGCAAAAAATTCTGACGCAACTTCGCTTAGCGAACTTGTGCGTTGATGGCACAAGTTCAGCCGGTTTTGCATCTACTTTCGTGCAATACCAAAACGGTCCGAAATGCCCCAAAACATGAGTTTTGGGTCGACTGGAGTGAACCAGGTGCATTCGTGGTGAAAAATATCGAGGACTCTTCATTTAGAGAACTTTCGCATTAATGGCACAAGTTCATCCAGTTTTGCATCGAGTTTCGTGCACCAATGAAACGGTCCGAAATGCCGCAAAACATGAGTTTTGGGTTGACCGGAGTCGATTGGGTGTGTTCGTTGCAAAAAATTCCGACGCAACTTCGCTTAGCGAACTTGTGCGTTAATGGCACCTGTATGGCCGGTTTTGCATCGACTTTTGTGCAGTATCACAACGATCCGAAACTCCCCAAAACATGAGTTTTGGGTCAAATCGAGTAGATCAGGCAAGTTTTTTGCAAAAAATTCTAACGCAACTTCGTTTAGCGAACTCGTGCGTTAAAGGCACCTGTTCGGCCAGTTATGCATCGACTATCGTGCAGTAATGATACGGTTTTGCATTGACTTTCATGCAGTAATGAAACGGTCCGAAACGCCCCAAAACATGAGTTTTGGGTCCAATGGAGTCGATCGGGTGCGTGCGTTGCGAAAAATTCCGATGCAACTTCGCTTAGCGAACTTGTGCGTGAATGGAACCTGTTTGGCTGGTTTTGCATCGTCTTTCATGTAGTAATGAAACGGTGAGAAACGCCCCAAAACATGAGTTTTTGGTCCAATAGAGACGATGGGTGCGTTCATTGCGAAAAATTCTGACGCAACTTCGCTTAGCGAACTAGTGCGTTAATGGCACCTGTTCGGGCGGTTTTGCATCGACTTTCATGCAGTAACAAAACGGTGCGAAATGCCCCAAAACATGAGTTTTGGGTTGACTGGAGTGAACCAGGTGCATTCGTGGTGAAAAATTTTAACGACT
The DNA here is from genome assembly GCA_032594955.1 of Panicum miliaceum. NCBI lineage: Eukaryota > Viridiplantae > Streptophyta > Magnoliopsida > Poales > Poaceae > Panicum > Panicum miliaceum. The sequence goes on along the minus strand of CM064066.1, from coordinate 24,568,356 downwards.
CTTCGTTTAGCGAACTTTTGCATTAATGGCACAAGTTCATCCGGTCTTGCATCGTCTTTCGTGCAGTAACGAAACGGTCCGAAACGCACCAAAACATGAGTTTTGGGTCCAACGAAGTCGATCGGGTGTGTTCGTTGCGAAAAATTCCGACGCAACTTCGCTTAGCGAAATTGTGCGTTACTGGCACCTGTTCGGCCGGTTTTGCATCGACTTTCGTACAGTAACGAAACGGTTCGAAATGCCCTAAAACATGAGTTTTGATTCCAGTGGAGTGGATCGGGTGCGTTCATTGCGAAAAGTTCCGACGCAACTTCGTTTAGAGAACTTATGCCTTAATGGCACCTGTTCAGCCAGTTTTGCATCGACTTTCGTGCAGTAAGGAAAAAGTGCAAAACGCCCCAAACCGTGAGTTTTGGGTCCAATAGAGACGATCGGGTGCGTTCGTTGCGATAAATTCTGACGCAACTTCGCTTATAGAACTTGTGCGTTCATGGCACCTGTTCGGCCGGTTTTGCATCGACTTTCGTGCAGTAACGAAACGGTCCGAAACGCCCCAAAACATGAGTTTTGGGTCCAATGGAGTCGATCGGGTGCGTTCGTTGCGAAAAATTCCTTCGCAACTTCGTTTAGCGACCTTGTGCGTTAATGGCACCTTTTCGGCCGGTTTCGCATCGACTTTGGTGCACTAACGAAACGAACCGAAACGCCCTAAAACATGAGTTTTGGGTCCACTTGAGTTGATCGGGTGCATTCATTGCGAAAAGTTCCGACGCAACTTCGTTTAGCGAACTTGTGCGTTAATGGCACCTGTTCGGGCGGTTTTGCATCGACTTTCATGCAGTATCAAAACGGTGCGAAATGCCCCAAAACATGAGTTTTGGGTTGACTGGAGTGAACCAGGTGCATTCGTGGTGAAAAATTTTAACGACTCTACGTTTAGCGAACTTTTGCATTAATGGCACAAGTTCATCCGGTCTTGCATCGTCTTTCGTGCAATAACGAAACGGTCCGAAACGCACCAAAACATGAGTTTTGGGTCCAACGAAGTCGATCGGGTGTGTTCGTTGCGAAAAATTCCGACGCAACTTCGCTTAGCGAAATTGTGCGTTACTGGCACCTGTTCGGCCGGTTTTGCATCGACTTTCGTACAGTAACGAAACGGTTCGAAATGCCCTAAAACATGAGTTTTGATTCCAGTGGAGTGGATCGGGTGCGTTCATTGCGAAAAGTTCCGACGCAACTTCGTTTAGAGAACTTATGCTTTAATGGCACCTGTTCAGCCAGTTTTGCATCGACTTTCGTGCAGTAAGGAAAAAGTGCAAAACGCCCCAAACCGTGAGTTTTGGGTCCAATAGAGACGATCGGGTGCGTTCGTTGCGATAAATTCTGACGCAACTTCGCTTATAGAACTTGTGCGTTCATGGCACCTGTTCGGCCCGGTTTTGCATCGACTTTCGTGCAGTAACGAAACGGTCCGAAACGCCCCAAAACATGAGTTTTGGGTCCAATGGAGTCGATCGGGTGCGTTCGTTGCGAAAAATTCCTTCGCAACTTCGTTTAGCGACCTTGTGCGTTAATGGCACCTTTTCGGCCGGTTTCGCATCGACTTTGGTGCACTAACGAAACGAACCGAAACGCCCTAAAACATGAGTTTTGGGTCCACTTGAGTTGATCGGGTGCATTCATTGCGAAAAGTTCCGACGCAACTTCGTTTAGAGAACTTATGCTTTAATGGCACCTGTTCAGCCAGTTTTGCATCGACTTTCGTGCAGTAAGGAAAAAGTGCGAAACGGCCCAAAACATGAGTTTTGGGTCCAATAGAGTCGATCGTGTGCGTTCGTTGCAAAAAATTCTTACGCAACTTCGCTTAGCGAACTTGTGCGTTGATGGCACAAGTTCAGCCGGTTTTGCATCAACTTTTGTGCAATAACAAAGGTCCGAAATGCCCCAAAACATGAGTTTTGGGTTGACTGGAGTGAACCAGGTGCACTCGTGGTGAAAAATATCGAGGACTCTTCGTTTAGCGAACTTTTGCATTCATGGCACAAGTTCATCCGGTTTTGCATCGACTTTTGTGCACCAACGAAACGGTCCGAAATGCCCCAAAACATGAGTTTTGGGTTGACTGGAGTGAACCTGGAGCATTTGTGGCGAAAAATTTTGACGACTCTTCGTTTAGCGAACTTTTGCATTAATGGCACAAGTTCATCCGGTTTTTTTACCGACTTTCGTGCTGTAACGAAACGGTCCGTAACGCCCCAAAACATGAGTTTTCGGTCCAATGGAGTCGATCGGGTGCGTTCATTGCGAAAAGTTCCGACGCAACTTCGTTTTGCGAACTTGTGCGTTAATGGTACCTGTTCAGCTAGTTTTGCATCGACTTTTGTGCAGTAACGAAACGGTGCGAAACGGCCCACAACATGAGTTTTGGGTCCAATAGAGTCGATCGTGTGCGTTCGTTGCAAAAAATTCTGACGCAACTTCGCTTAGCGAACTTGTGCGTTGATGGCACAAGTTCAGCCGGTTTTGCATCTACTTTCGTGCAATACCAAAACGGTCCGAAATGCCCCAAAACATGAGTTTTGGGTCCAATAGAGACGATCGGGTGCGTTCATTGCGAAAAGTTCCGACGCAACTTCGTTTAGAGAACTTAAGCTTTAATGGCACTTGTTCAGCCAGTTTTGCATCGACTTTCGTGCAGTAAGGAAAAAGTGCAAAACGCCCCAAAACGTGAGTTTTGGGTCCAATAGAGACGATCGGGTGCGTTCGTTGCGATAAATTCTGACGCAACTTCGCTTATAGAACTTGTGCGTTAATGGCACCTGTTCGGCCGGTTGTGCATCGACTTTCGTGCAGTAACGAAACGGTCCGAAACGCCCCAAAACATGAGTTTTGGGTCCAATGGAGTCGATCGGGTGCGTTCGTTGCGAAAAATTCCTTCGCAACTTCGTTTAGCGACCTTGTGCGTTAATGGCACCTTTTCGGCCGGTTTCGCATCGACTTTGGTGCACTAACGAAACGAACCGAAACGCCCTAAAACATGAGTTTTGGGTCCACTGGAGTGGATCGGGTGCACTCATTGCGAAAAGATCCGACGCAACTTCGTTTAGCGAACTTGTGCGTTAATGGCACCTGTTCGGGCCAGTTTTGCATCGACTTTTGTGCAGTAACGAAACGGTGCGAAACGGCCCAAAACATGAGTTTTGGGTCCAATAGAGTCGATCGTGTGCGTTCGTTGCAAAAAATTCTGACGCAACTTCGCTTAGCGAACTTGTGCGTTGATGGCACAAGTTCAGCCGGTTTTGCATCAACTTTCGTCCAATAACAAAGGTCCGAAATGCCCAGGTGCACTCGTGGTGAAAAATATCGAGGACTCTTCGTTTAGCGAACTTTTGCATTAATGGCACAAGTTCATCCGGTTTTGCATCGACTTTTGTGCACCAACGAAACGGTCCGAAATGCCCCAAAACATGAGTTTTGGGTTGACTGGAGTGAACCTGGTGCATTTGTGGCAAAAAATTTTGACGACTCTTCGTTTAGCAAACTTTTGCATTAATGGCACAAGTTCATCCGGTTTTGCATTGACTTTTGTGCACCAACGAAACGGTCCGAAATGCCCCAAAACATGAGTTTTGGGTTGACTGGAGTGAACCTGGAGCATTTGTTGCGAAAATTTTTGACAGCTCTTCGTTTAGCGAACTTTTGCATTAATGGCACAAGTTCATCCGGTTTTTTTAGCGACTTTCGTGCTGTAACAAAACGGTCCGTAACGCCCCAAAACATGAGTTTTCGGTCCAATGGAGTCGATCGGGTGCGTTCATTGCGAAAAGTTCCGACGCAACTTCGTTTTGCGAACTTGTGCGTTAATGGCACCTGTTCGGCAAGTTTTGCATCGACTTTTGTGCAGTAACGAAACGGTCCTAAATGCCCTAAACCAAGGGTTTTGGGTCCAGCGGAGTGGATCGGGTGCGTTCATAGCAAAAAGTTTCGACGCAACTTCGTTTAGCGAACTTGTGCGTTAATGGCACCTGTTCGGCAAGTTTTGCGTCGACTTTTGTGCAGTAACGAAACGGTGCGAAATGCCCGAAAATATGAGTTTTGGGTCCCATAGAGTCGATCGTGTGCGTTCGTTGCAAAAAATTCTGACGCAACTTCGCTTAGCGAACTTGTGCGTTGATGGCACAAGTTCAGCCGGTTTTGCATCTACTTTCGTGCAATACCAAAACGGTCCGAAATGCCCCAAAACATGAGTTTTGGGTCGACTGGAGTGAACCAGGTGCATTCGTGGTGAAAAATATCGAGGACTCTTCATTTAGCGAACTTTCGCATTAATGGCACAAGTTCATCCAGTTTTGCATCGACTTTCGTGCACCAACGAAACGGTCCGAAATGCCGCAAAACATGAGTTTTGGGTTGACTGGAGTCGATTGGGTGTGTTCGTTGCAAAAAATTCCGACGCAACATCGCTTAGCGAACTTGTGCGTTAATGGCACCTGTATGGCCGGTTTTGCATCGACTTTTGTGCAGTATCAAAACGATCCGAAACTCCCCAAAACATGAGTTTTGGGTCAAATCGAGTAGATCAGGCAAGTTTTTTGCAAAAAATTCTAACGCAACTTCGTTTAGCGAACTCGTGCGTTAAAGGCACCTGTTCGGCCAGTTATGCATCGACTATCGTGCAGTAATGATACGGTTTTGCATTGACTTTCATGCAGTAATGAAACGGTCCGAAACGCCCCCAAAACATGAGTTTTGGGTCCAATGCAGTCGATCGGGTGCGTGCGTCGCGAAAAATTCCGATGCAACTTCGCTTAGCGAACTTGTGCGTGAATGGAACCTGTTCGGCTGGTTTTGCATCGTCTTTCATGTAGTAATGAAACGGTGAGAAACGCCCCAAAACATGAGTTTTTGGTCCAATAGAGACGATGGGTGCGTTCATTGCGAAAAATTCTGACGCAACTTCGCTTAGCGAACTAGTGCGTTAATGGCACCTGTTCGGGCGGTTTTGCATCGACTTTCATGCAGTATCAAAACGGTCCGAAATGCCCCAAAACATGAGTTTTGGGTTGACTGGAGTGAACCAGGTGCATTCGTGGTGAAAAATTTTAACGACTCTTCGTTTAGCGAACTTTTGCATTAATGGCACAAGTTCATCCGGTTTTGCATCGACTTTCGTGCAGTAACGAAACGGTCCCGAAACGCACCAAAACATGAGTTTTGGGTCCAATGAAGTCGATCGGGTGTGTTCGTTGCGAAAAATTCCGACGCAACTTCGCTTAGCGAAATTGTGCGTTAATGGCACCTGTTCGGCCCCGGTTTTGCATCGACTTTCGTACAGTAACGAAACGGTTCGAAATGCCCTAAAACATGAGTTTTGATTCCAGTGGAGTGGATCGGGTGCGTTCATTGCGAAAAGTTCCGACGCAACTTCGTTTAGAGAACTTATGCTTTAATGGCACCCTGTTCAGCCAGTTTTGCATCGACTTTCGTGCAGTAAGGAAAAAGTGCAAAACGCCCCAAAACGTGAGTTTTGGGTCCAATAGAGACGATCGGGTGCGTTCGTTGCGATAAATTCTAACGCAACTTCGCTTATAGAACTTGTGCGTTCATGGCACCTGTGTCGGCCGGTTTTGCATCGACTTTCGTGCAGTAACGAAACGGTCCGAAACGCCCCCAAAACATGAGTTTTGGGTCCAATGGAGTCGATCGGGTGCGTTCGTTGCGAAAAATTCCTTCGCAACTTCGTTTAGCGACCTTGTGCGTTAATGGCACCTTTTCGGCCTGTTTCGCATCGACTTTGGTGCACTAACGAAACGAACCGAAACGCCCTAAAACATGAGTTTTGGGTCCACTTGAGTTGATCGGCCGTGCATTCATTGCGAAAAGTTCCGACGCAACTTCGTTTAGCGAACTTGTGCGTTAATGGCACCTGTTCGGCCCCCAGTTTTGTATCGACTTTTGTGCAGTAACGAAACAGTGCGAAACGGCCCAAAACCATGAGTTTTGGGTCCAATAGAGTCGATCGGTGTGCGTTCGTTGCAAAAAATTCTGACGCAACTTCGCTTAGCGAACTTGTGCGTTGATGGCACAAGTTCAGCCGGTTTTGCATCAACTTTCGTGCAATAACAAAGGTCCGAAATGCCCCAAAACATGAGTTTTGGGCTGACTGGAGTGAACCAGGTGCACTCGTGGTGAAAAATATCGAGGACTCTTCGTTTAGCGAACTTTTGCATTAATGGCACAAGTTCATCCGGTTTTGCATCGACTTTTGTGCACCAACGAAACGGTCCGAAATGCCGCAAAACATGAGTTTTGGGTTGACTGGAGTCGATTGGGTGTGTTCGTTGCAAAAAATTCCGACGCAACATCGCTTAGCGAACTTGTGCGTTAATGGCACCTGTATGGCCGGTTTTGCATCGACTTTTGTGCAGTATCAAAACGATCCGAAACTCCCCAAAACATGAGTTTTGGGTCAAATCGAGTAGATCAGGCAAGTTTTTGCAAAAAATTCTAACGCAACTTCGTTTAGCGAACTCGTGCGTTAAAGGCACCTGTTCGGCCCAGTTATGCATCAACTATCGTGCAGTAATGATACGGTTTTGCATTGACTTTCATGCAGTAATGAAACGGTCCGAAACGCCCCAAAACATGAGTTTTGGGTCCAATGGAGTCGATCGGGTGCGTGCGTCGCGAAAAATTCCGATGCAACTTCGCTTAGCGAACTTGTGCGTGAATGGAACCTGTTCGGCTGGTTTTGGCATCGTCTTTCATGTAGTAATGAAACGGTGAGAAACGCCCCAAAACATGAGTTTTTGGTCAAATAGAGACGATGGGTGCGTTCATTGCGAAAAATTCTGCACGCAACTTCGCTTAGCGAACTAGTGCGTTAATGGCACCTGTTCGGGCGGTTTTGCATCGACTTTCATGCAGTATCAAAACGGTCCGAAATGCCCCAAAACATGAGTTTTGGGTTGACTGGAGTGAACCAGGTGCATTCGTGGTGAAAAATTTTAACGACTCTTCGTTTAGCGAACTTTTGCATTAATGGCACAAGTTCATCCGGTTTTGCATCGACTTTCGTGCAGTAACGAAACGGTCCGAAACGCACCAAAACATGAGTTTTGGGTCCAATGAAGTCGATCGGGTGTGTTCGTTGCGAAAAATTCCCGACGCAACTTCGCTTAGCGAAATTGTGCGTTAATGGCACCTGTTCGGCCGGTTTTTGCATCGACTTTCGTACAGTAACGAAACGGTTCGAAATGCCCTAAAACATGAGTTTTGATTCCAGTGGAGTGGATCGGGTGCGTTCATTGCGAAAAGTTCCGACGCAACTTCGTTTAGAGAACTTATGCTTTAATGGCACCTGTTCAGCCAGTTTTGCATCGACTTTCGTGCAGTAAGGAAAAAAGTGCAAAACGCCCCAAAACATGAGTTTTGGGTGCAATAGAGTCGATCGGGTGTATTCGTTGCGAAAATTTACAACGCAACTTCGCTTAGCGAACTTGTTCGTTAATGGCACCTGTTCGCGCCGATTTTGCGTCGACTTTCGTGCAGTAACGAAACGGTCCGAAACGCCCCAAAACATGAGTATTGGGTCCAATGGAGTCGATCGGGTGCGTTCGTTGCGAAAAATTCCTTCGCAACTTCGTTTAGCGACCTTGTGCGTTAATGGCACCCTTTTCGGCCGGTTTCGGATCGACTTTGGTGCACTAACGAAACGAACCGAAACGCCCCTAAAACATGACTTTCGGGTCCACTGGAGAGGATCGGGTGCATTCATTGCGAAAAGTTCCGACGCAACTTCGTTTAGCGAACTTGTGCGTTAATGGCACCTGTTCGGCCAGTTTTGCATCGACTTTTGTGCAGTAACAAAACGGTGCGAAACGGCCCAAAACATGAGTTTTGGGTCCAATAGAGTCGATCGTGTGCGTTCGTTGCAAAAAATTCTGACGCAACTTCGCTTAGCGAACTTGTGCGTTGATGGCACAAGTTCAGCCGGTTTTGCATCAACTTTCGTGCAATAACAAAGGTCCGAAATGCCCCAAACCATGAGTTTTGGGCTGACTGGAGTGAACCAGGTGCACTCGTGGTGAAAAATATCGAGGACTCTTCGTTTAGCGAACTTTTGCATTAATGGCACAAGTTCATCCGGTTTTGCATCGACTTTTGTGCACCAACGAAACGGTCCGAAATGCCCCAAAACATTAGTTTTGGGGTTGACTGGAGTGAACCTGGAGCATTTGTGGCGAAAAATTTTGACGACTCTTCGTTTAGCGAACTTTTGCATTAATGGCACAATTCATCCGGTTTTTTTACCGACTTTCGTGCTGTAACGAAACGGTCCGTAATGCCCCAAAACATGAGTTTTCGGTCCAATGGAGTCGATCGGGTGCGTTCATTGCGAAAAGTTCCGACGCAACTTCGTTTTGCAAACTTGTGCGTTAATGGCACCTTTTCGGCAAGTTTTGCATCGACTTTTGTGCAGTAACGAACACGGTGCGAAACGGCCCAAAACATGAGTTTTGGGTCCAATAGAGTCGATTGTGTGCGTTCGTTGCAAAAAATTCTGACGCAACTTCGCTTAGCGAACTTGTGCGTTGATGGCACAAGTTCAGCCGGTTTTGCATCTACTTTCGTGCAATACCAAAACGGTCCGAAATGCCCCCAAAACTTGAGTTTTGGGCGACTGGAGTGAACCAGGTGCATTCGTGGTGAAAAATATCGAGGACCCTTCGTTTAGCGAACTTTTGCATTAATGGCACCAGTTCATCCGGTTTTGCATCGACTTTCGTGCACCGAAAGAAACGGTCCAAAATGCCCCAAAACATGAGTTTTGGGTTGACTGGAGTGAACCTGGAGCATTTGTGGCGAAAATTTTTGTCGACTCTTCGTTTAGCGAACTTTTGCATTAGTGGCACAAGTTCATCCGATTTTTTTACCGACTTTCGTGCTGTAACGAAACCGGTCTGAAACGCCCCAAAACATGAGTTTTTGGGTGCAATAGAGTCGATTGGGTGTATTCGTTGCGAAAATTTACAACACAACTTCGCTTAGCGAACTTGTTCGTTAATGGCACCTGTTCGGCCCGATTTTGCGTCGACTTTCGTGCAGTAACGAAACGGTCCGAAACGCCCCAAAACATGAGTATTGTGCGTTCATTGCGAAAAATTTCTTCGCAACTTCGTTTAGCGACCTTGTGCGTTAATGGCACCTTTTCGGCC
>CM064066.1:24490089-24559035 GCA_032594955.1 Panicum miliaceum | reverse complement strand
TTGCGTCAACTTTCGTGCAATAACAAAGGTCCGAAATGCCCCAAAACATGAGTTTTGGGCTGACTGGAGTGAACCAGGTGCACTCGTGGTGAAAAATATCGAGGACTCTTCGTTTAGCGAACTTTTGCATTAATGGCACAAGTTCATCCGGTTTTGCATCGACTTTCGTGCACCAATGAAATGGTCCGAAATGCCCCAAAACATGAGTTTTGGGTTGACTGGAGTAAACCTGGAGCATTTGTGGCGAAAAATTTTGATGACTCTTCGTTTAGCGAACTTTTGCATTAATGGCACAAGTTCATCCGGTTTTTTTACCGACTTTCGTGCTGTAACGAAACGGTCCGTAACGCCCCAAAACATGAGTTTTCGGTCCAATGGAGTCGATCGGGTGCGTTCATTGCGAAAAGTTCCGACGCAACTTCGTTTTGCGAACTTGTGCGTTAATGGCACCTGTTTGGCCGATTTTGCGTCGACTTTCGTGCAGTAACGAAACGGTCCGAAACGCCCCAAAACATGAGTTTAGGGTCCAATGGAGTCGATCGGGTGCGTTCGTTGCGAAAAAATTCCTCCGCAACTTCGTTTACCGACCTTGTGCGTTCATTGGCACCTTTTCGGTCGGTTTTGCACCGACTTTGGTGCACTAACGAAACGAACCGAAACGCCCTAAAACAAGAGTTTTGGGTCCAATGGAGTCGATCGGGTGTGGTTCGTTGCGAAAAATTCCGACGCAACTTCGCTTAGCGAAATTGTGCGTTAATGGCCCCTGTTCGGCCGGTTTTGCATCGACTTTCGTACAGTAACAAAACGGTGCGAAACGGCCCAAAACATGAGTTTTGGGTCCAATAGAGTCGATCGTGTGCGTTCGTTGCAAAAAATTCTGACGCAACTTCGCTTAGCGAACTTGTGCGTTGATGGCACAAGTTCAGCCGGTTTTGCGTCAACTTTCGTGCAATAACAAAGGTCCGAAATGCCCCAAAACATGAGTTTTGGGCTGACTGGAGTGAACCAGGTGCACTCGTGGTGAAAAATATCGAGGACTCTTCGTTTAGCGAACTTTTGCATTAATGGCACAAGTTCATCCGGTTTTGCATCGACTTTTGTGCACCAACGAAACGGTCCGAAATGCCCCAAAACATTAGTTTTGGGTTGACTGGAGTGAACCTGGAGCATTTGTGGCGAAAAATTTTGACGACTCTTCGTTTAGCGAACTTTTGCATTAATGGCACAATTCATCCGGTTTTTTTACCGACTTTCGTGCTGTAACGAAACGGTCCGTAATGCCCCAAAACATGAGTTTTCGGTCCAATGGAGTCGATCGGGTGCGTTCATTGCGAAAAGTTCCGACGCAACTTCGTTTTGCAAACTTGTGCGTTAATGGCACCTTTTCGGCAAGTTTTGCATCGACTTTTGTGCAGTAACGAAACGGTGCGAAACGGCCCAAAACATGAGTTTTGGGTCCAATAGAGTCGATTGTGTGCGTTCGTTGCAAAAAATTCTGACGCAACTTCGCTTAGCGAACTTGTGCGTTGATGGCACAAGTTCAGCCGGTTTTGCATCTACTTTCGTGCAATACCAAAACGGTCCGAAATGCCCCAAAACTTGAGTTTGGGCGACTGGAGTGAACCAGGTGCATTCGTGGTGAAAAATATCGAGGACCCTTCGTTTAGCGAACTTTTGCATTAATGGCACAAGTTCATCCGGTTTTGCATCGACTTTCGTGCACGAAAGAAACGGTCCAAAATGCCCCAAAACATGAGTTTTGGGTTGACTGGAGTGAACCTGGAGCATTTGTGGCGAAAATTTTTGTCGACTCTTCGTTTAGCGAACTTTTGCATTAGTGGCACAAGTTCATCCGATTTTTTTACCGACTTTCGTGCTGTAACGAAACGGTCTGAAACGCCCCAAAACATGAGTTTTGGGTGCAATAGAGTCGATTGGGTGTATTCGTTGCGAAAATTTACAACACAACTTCGCTTAGCGAACTTGTTCGTTAATGGCACCTGTTCGGCCGATTTTGCGTCGACTTTCGTGCAGTAACGAAACGGTCCGAAACGCCCCAAAACATGAGTATTGGGTCCAATGGAGTCGATCGGGTGCGTTTCATTGCGAAAAATTTCTTCGCAACTTCGTTTAGCGACCTTGTGCGTTAATGGCACCTTTTCGGCCGGTTTCGCATCGACTTTGGTGCACTAACGAAACGAACCGAAACGCCCTAAAACATGACTTTCGGGTCCACTGGAGTGGATCGGGTGCATTCATTGCGAAAAGTTCCGACGCAACTTCGTTTAGCGAACTTGTGCGTTAATGGCACCTGTTCGGCCAGTTTTTGCATCGACTTTTGTGCAGTAACGAAACGGTGCGAAACGGCCCAAAACATGAGTTTTGGGTCCAATAGAGTCGATCGGTGTGCGTTCCTTGCAAAAAATTCTGACGCAACTTCGCTTAGCGAACTTGTGCATTGATGGCACAAGTTCAGCCGGTTTTGCATCAACTTTCGTGCAATAACAAAGGTCCGAAATGCCCCAAAACATGAGTTTTGGACTGACTGGAGTGAACCAGGTGCACTCGTGGTGAAAAATATCGAGGACTCTTCGTTTAGCGAACTTTTGCATTAATGGCACAAGTTCATCCGGTTTTGCATCGACTTTTGTGCACCAACGAAACGGTCCGAAATGCCCCAAAACATGAGTTTTGGGTTGACTGGAGTGAACCATGGAGCATTTGTGGCAAAAAATTTTGACGACTCTTCGTTTAGCGAACTTTTGCATTAATGGCACAATTCATCCGGTTTTTTTACCGACTTTCGTGCTGTAACGAAACGGTCCGTAATGCCCCAAAACATGAGTTTTCGGTCCAATGGAGTCGATCGGGTGCGTTCATTGCGAAAAGTTCCGACGCAACTTCGTTTTGCGAACTTGTGCGTTAATGGCACCTGTTCGGCAAGTTTTGCATCGACTTTTGTGCATTAACGAAACGGTGCGAAACGGCCCAAAACATGAGTTTTGGGTCCAATAGAGTCGATCGTGTGCGTTCGTTGCAAAAAATTCTGACGCAACTTCGCATAGCGAACTTGTGTGTTGATGGCACAAGTTCAGCCGGTTTTGCATCTACTTTCGTGCAATACCAAAACGGTCCGAAATGCCCCAAAACCTGAGTTTTGGGTCGAATGGAGTGAACCAGGTGCATTCGTGGTGAAAAATATCGAGGACCCTTCGTTTAGCGAACTTTTGCATTAATGGCACAAGTTCATCCGGTTTTGCATCGACTTTCGTGCACCAAAGAAACGGTCCAAAATTCCCCAAAACATGAGTTTTGGGTTGACTGGAGTGAACCTGGAGCATTTGTGGCGAAAATTTTTAACGACTCTTCGTTTAGCGAACTTTTGCATTAATGGCACAAGTTCATCCGGTTTTTTTACCGACTTTCGGTGCTGTAACGAAACGGTCCGAAACGCCCCAAAACATGAGTTTGGGTGCAATAGAGTCGATCGGGTGTATTCGTTGCGAAAATTTACAACGCAACTTCGCTTAGCGAACTTGTTCGTTAATGGCACCTGTTCGGCCGATTTTGCGTCGACTTTCGTGCAGTAACAAAACGGTCCGAAACGCCCCAAAACATGAGTATTGGGTCCAATGGAGTCGATCGGGTGCATTCGTTGCGAAAAATTCCTTCGCAACTTCGTTTAGCGACCTTGTGCGTTAATGGCACCTTTTCGGCCGGTTTCGCATCGACTTTGGTGCACTAACGAAACGAACCGAAACGCCCTAAAACATGACTTTCGGGTCCACTGGAGTGGATCGGGTGCATTCATTGCGAAAAGTTCCGACGCAACTTCGTTTAGCGAACTTGTGCGTTAATGGCACCTGTTCGGCCAGTTTTGCATCGACTTTTGTGCAGTAACAAAACGGTGCGAAACGGCCCAAAACATGAGTTTTGGGTCCAATAGAGTCGATCGTGTGCGTTCGTTGCAAAAAATTCTGACGCAACTTCGCTTAGCGAACTTGTGCGTTGATGGCACAAGTTCAGCCGGTTTTGCGTCAACTTTCGTGCATAACAAAGGTCCGAAATGCCCCAAAACATGAGTTTTGGGCTGACTGGAGTGAAACCAGTGCACCTCGTGGTGAAAAATATCGAGGACTCTTCGTTTAGCGAACTTTTGCATTAATGCACAAGTTCATCCGGTTTTGCATCGACTTTCGTGCACCAATGAAATGGTCCGAAATGCCCCAAAACATGAGTTTTGGGTTGACTGGAGTAAAACCTGGAGCATTTGTGGCGAAAAAATTTTGATGACTCTTCGTTTAGCGAACTTTTGCATTAATGGCACAAGTTCATCCGGTTTTTTTTACCGACTTTCGTGCTGTAACGAAACGGTCCGTAACGCCCCAAAACATGAGTTTTCGGTCCAATGGAGTCGATCGGGTGCGTTCATTGCGAAAAGTTCCGACGCAACTTCGTTTTGCGAACTTGTGCGTTAATGGCACCTGTTTGGCCGATTTTGCGTCGACTTTCGTGCAGTAACGAAACGGTCCCGAAACGCCCCAAAACATGAGTTTAGGGTCCAATGGAGTCGATCGGTGTGCGTTCGTTGCGAAAAATTCCTCCGCAACTTCGTTTACCGACCTTGTGCGTTCATTGGCACCTTTTCGGTCGGTTTTGCACGACTTTGGGTGCACTAACGAAACGAACCGAAACGCCCTAAAACATGAGTTTTGGGTCCAATGGAGTCGATCGGGTGTGTTCGGTTGCGAAAAATTCCGACGCAACTTCGCTTAGCGAAATTGTGCGTTAATGGCCCCTGTTCGGCCGGTTTTGCATCGACTTTCGTACAGTAACGAAACGGTTCGAAATGCCCTAAAACTTGAGTTTTGATTCAGTGGAGTGGATCGGGTGCGTTCATTGCAAAAAGTTCCGACGCAACTTCGTTTAGAGAACTTATGCTTTAATGGCACCTGTCAGCCAGTTTTGGCATCGACTTTCGTGCAGTAAGGAAAAAGTGCAAAACGCCCCAAAACGTGAGTTTTGGGTCCAATAGAGACGATCGGGTGTGTTCATTGCGAAAAGTTCCGACGCAACTTCGTTTAGCGAACTTGTGCGTTAATGGCACCTGTTCAGCCAGTTTTGCATCGACTTTCGTGGAGTAAGGAAAAAGTGCAAACGCCCCAAAACGTGAGTTTTGGGTCCAATAGAGACGATCGGGTATGTTCATTGCGAAAAGTTCCGACGCAACTTCGTTTTAGCGAACTTGTGCGTTAATGGCACCTGTTCAACCAGTTTTGCATCGACTTTTGTGTAGTAACGAAACGGTGCGAAACGGCCCAAAACATGAGTTTTGGGTCCAATAGAGTCGATCGTGTGCGTTCGTTGCAAAAAATTTTGACGCAACTTCGCTTAGCGAACTTGTGCGTTGATGGCACAAGTTCAGCCGATTTTGCATCAACTTTCGTGCAATAACAAAACGGTCCGAAATGCCCCAAAACATGAGTTTTGGGTTGACTGGAGTGAACCAGGTGCATTAGTGGTGAAAAATATCGAGGACTCTTCGTTTAGCGAACTTTTGCATTAATGGCACGAAGTTCATCCGGTTTTGCATCGACTTTCGTGCACCAACGAAACGGTCCGAAATGCCCCAAAACATGAGTTTTGGGTTGACTGGAGTGAACCTGGAGCATTTGTGGCGAAAAATTTTGACGACTCTTCGTTTAGCGAACTTTTGCATTAATGGCCACAAGTTCATCCGTTTTTTTACCGACTTTCATGCTGTAACAAAACGGTCCGTAACGCCCCAAAACATGAGTTTTCGGTCCAATGGAGTCGATCGGGTGCGTTCATTTCGAAAAGTTCCGACGCAACTTCGTTTTGCGAACTTGTGCGTTTAATGACACCTGTTCGGGCAAGTTTTGCATCGACTTTCGTGCAGTAACGAAACGGTGCGAAATGGCCCAAAACGTTAGTTTTGGGTCCAATAGAGTCGATCGTGTGCGTTCGTTGCAAAAAATTCTGACGCAACTTCGCTTAGCGAACTTGTGCGTTGATGGCACAAGTTCAGCCGGTTTTGCATCAACATTCGTGCAATTACAAAACGGTCCGAAATGCCACAAAATGAGTTTTGGGTTGACTGGAGTGAACCAGGTGCATTCGTGGTGAAAAATATCGAGGACTCTTCGTTTAGCGAACTTTTGTATTAATGGCACAAGTTCATCCGGTTTTGCATCGACTTTCGTGCACCAACGAAACGGTCCGAAATGCCCCAAAACAAGAGTTTTGGGTTGACTGGAGTGAACCTGGAGCATTTGTGGCGAAAAATTTCGACGACTCTTCGTTTAGCGAACTTTTGCATTAATGGCACAAGTTCATCCGGTTTTTTTACCGACTTTCGTGTTGTAACGAAACAGTCCGAAACGCCCCAAAACATGTGTTTTCTGTCCCATGGAGTCGATCGGGTGTATTCGTTGCGAAAAATTAGCGAAGTTGTGCGTTAATGGCACCTGTACGGCCCGTTTTGCATCGACTTTCGTGCAGTAACGAAGCGGTCCGAAATGCCCTAAAACAAGGGTTTTGGGTCCAGCAGAGTGGATCGGATGCGTTCATTGCAAAAAGTTCCGACGCAACTTCGTTTAGCGAACTTGTGCGTTAATGGCACCTGTTCGGCCAATTTTGCATCGACTTTCGTGCAGTAACGAAACGGTGCGAAACGCCCCAAAATATGAGTTGTGGGTCCAATAGAGTCGATCGTGTGCCTTCGTTGCAAAAAATTCTTACGCAACTTCGCTTAGCGAACTTGTGCGTTGATGGCACAAGTTCAGCCGGTTTTGCATCAACTTTCGTGCAATAACAAAACGGTCCGAAATGCCCCAAACATGAGTTTTGGGTTGACTGGAGTGAACCAGGTGCATTCGTGGTGAAAAATATCAACGACTCTTCGTTTAGCGAACTTTTGCATTAATGGCACAAGGTCATCCGGTTTTGCATCGACTTTCGTGCACCAACGAAACGGTCCGAAATGCCCCAAAACATGAGTTTTGTGTTGACTAGAGTGAACCTGGACATTTGTGGCGAAAATTTTTGACGACTCTTCGTTTAGCGAACTTTTGCATTAATGGCACAAGTTCATCCGGTTTTTTTACCGACTTTCGTGTTGTAACGAAACGGTCCGAAACGCCGCCAAAACATGAGTTTTTGGTCCAATGGAGTCGATCGGGTGCGTTCATTGCGAAAAGTTCCGACGGAACATCATTTTGCGAACTTGTGCGTTAATGGCACCTGTTCGGCAAGTTTTGCATCGACTTTCGTGCAGTAACAAAACAGTCCAAAATGCCCTAAAACAACGGTTTTGGGTGCAGCGGAGTGGATCGGGTGCGTTCATTGCAAAAAGTTCCGACGCAACTTCGTTTAGCGAACTTGTGCGTTAATGGCACCTGTTCGACAAGTTTTGCATTGACTTTTGTACAGTAACGAAACGGTGCTAAACGCCCGAAAACATGAGTTTTGGGTCCAATAGAGTCGATCGTGTGCGTTCGTTGCAAAAATTCTGAGGCAACTTCGCTTAGCGAACTTGTGCGTTGATGGCACAAGTTCAGCCGGTTTTTTTTCAACTTTCGTGCAATCACAAAACGGTCCGAAATGCCCCAAACATGAGTTTTGGGTTGACTGGAGTGAACCAGGTGCATTCGTGGTGAAAAATATCGAGGACTCTTCGTTTAGCGAACTTTTGCATTAATGGCACAAGTTCATCCGGTTTTGCATCGACTTTCGTGCACCAACGAAACGGTCTGAAATGCCCCAAAACATGAGTTTTGGGTTGACTGGAGTGAACCTGTAGCGTTTGTGGCGAAAAATTTCGACGACTCTTCATTTAGCGAACTTTTGCATTAATGGCACAAGTTCATCCGGTTTTTTTACCGACTTTCATGCTGTAACGAAACGGTCCGAAACGCCCCAAAACATGAGTTTTGTGTCCAATGGAGTGGACCGGGTGCGTTCATTGCGAAAAGTTCCGACGCAACTTCGTTTAGCGAACTTGTGTGTTAATGGCACTTGTTCGTCCAGTTTTGCATCGACTTTCGTGCAGTAACGAAACGGTGCAAAACGCCCCAAAATATGAGTTTTGGGTCCAATAGAGTCGATCGTGTGCGTTCGTTGCAAAAAATTCTGACGCAACTTCGCTTAGTAAACTTGTGCGTTGATGGCACAAGTTCAGCAGGTTTTGCATCAACATTCGTGCAATTACAAAACGGTCCGAAATGCCACAAACATGAGTTTTGGGTTGACTGGAGTGAACCAGGTGCATTCGTGGTGAAAAATATCGAGGACTCTTCGTTTAGCGAACTTTTGCATTAATGGCACAAGTTCATCCGGTTTTGCATCGACTTTCGTGCACCAACGAAACGGTCCAGAATGCCCCAAAACATGAGTTTTGGGTTGACTGGAGTGAACCTGGAGCATTTGTGGTGAAAAATTTTGACGACTCTTCGGTAGCGAACTTTTGCATTAATGGCACAAGTTCATCCGGTTTTTTTACCGACTTTCGTGCTGTAACGAAATGGTCCGAAACGTCCCAAAACATGAGTTTTGGGTCCAATGGAGTCGATCGGGTGTATTCGTTGCGAAAATTTACAACGCAACTTCTCTTAGCGAACTTGTGCGTTAATGGCACCTGTATGTCCCGTTTTGCATCGACTTTCGTGTAGTATCGAAGCGGTCCGAAATGCCCTAAAACAAGGGTTTTGGGTCCAGCGGAGTGGATCGGATGCGTTCATTGCAAAAAGTTCCGACTTAACTTCGATTAGCGAACTTGTGCGTTAATGGCACCTGTTTGGCCAGTTTTGCATCGACTTTCGTGCAGTAACAAAACGGTGCGAAATGCCCCAAAATATGAGTTTTGGGTCCAATAGAGTCGATCGTGTGCGTTCGTTGCAAAAAATTCTGACGCAACTTCGCTTAGCGAACTTGTGCGTTGATGGCACAAGTTCAGCCCGTTTTGCATCAACTTTCGTGCAATAACAAAACGGTCCGAAATGCCCCAAAACATGAGTTTTGGGTTGACTGGAGTGAACCAGGTGCATTCGTGGTGAAAAATATTGAGGACTCTTCGTTTATCGAACTTTTGCATTAATGGCACAAGTTCATCCGGTTTTGCATCGACTTTCGTGCACCAACGAAACGGTCCAGAATGCCCCAAAACATGAGTTTTGGGTTGACTGGAGTGAACCTGGAGCATTTGTGGTGAAAAATTTTGACGACTCTTCGGTAGCGAACTTTTGCATTAATGGCACAAGTTCATCCGGTTTTTTTACCGACTTTCGTGCTGTAACGAAATGGTCCGAAACGTCCCAAAACATGAGTTTTGGGTCCAATGGAGTCGATCGGGTGTATTCGTTGCGAAAATTTACAACGCAACTTCTCTTAGCGAACTTGTGCGTTAATGGCACCTGTACGGCCCGTTTTGCATCGACTTTCGTGCAGTAACGAAACGGTCCGAAATGCCCTAAAACAAGAGTTTTGGGTCCAGCGGAGTGGATCGTTCATTGCAAAAAGTTCCGACGCAACTTCGTTTAGCGAACTTGTGCGTTAATGGCACCTATTCGGCCAGTTTTGCATCGACTTTTGAGCAGTAACGAAACGGTGCGAAACGCCCCAAAATATGAGTTTTGGGTCCAATAGAGTCGATCGTGTGCCTTCGTTGCAAAAAATTCTTACGCAACTTCGCTTAGCGAACTTGTGCGTTGATGGCACAAGTTCAGCCGGTTTTGCATCAACTTTCGTGCAATAACAAAACGGTCCGAAATGCCCCAAACATGAGTTTTGGGTTGACTGGAGTGAACCAGGTGCATTCATGGTGAAAAATATCGACGACTCTTCGTTTAGCGAACTTTTGCATTAATGGCACAAGGTCATCCGGTTTTGCATCGACTTTCGTGCACCAACGAAACGGTCCGAAATGCCCCAAAACATGAGTTTTGTGTTGACTAGAGTGAACCTGGACATTTGTGGCGAAAATTTTTGACGACTCTTCGTTTAGCGAACTTTTGCATTAATGGCACAAGTTCATCCGGTTTTTTTACCGACTTTCGTGCTGTAACGAAACGGTCCGAAACGCCCCAAAACATGAGTTTTGTGTCCAATGGAGTGGACCGGGTGCGTTCATTGCGAAAAGTTCCGATGCAACTTCGTTTAGCGAACTTGTGCGTTAATGGCACCTGTTCGTCCAGTTTTGCATCGACTTTCGTGATGTAACGAAACAGTGCGTAACGCCCCAAAATATGAGTTTTGGGTCCAATAGAGTCGATCGTGTGCGTTCGTTGCAAAAAATTCTGACGCAACTTCGCTTAGCGAACTTGTGCGTTGATGGCACAAGTTCAGCCGGTTTTGCATCAACATTCGTGCAATTACAAAACGGTCCGAAATGCCACAAACATGAGTTTTGGGTTGACTGGAGTGAACCAGGTGCATTCGTGGTGAAAAATATCGAGGACTCTTCGTTTAGCGAACTTTTGCATTAATGGCACAAGTTCATCCGGTTTTGCATCGACTTTCATGCACCAACGAAACGGTCCGAAATGCCCCAAAACATGAGTTTTGGGTTGACTGGAGTGAACCTGTAGCGTTTGTGGCGAAAAATTTCGACGACTCTTCACTTAGCGAACTTTTGCATTAATGGCACAAGTTCATCCGGTTTTTTTACCGACTTTCGTGCTGTAACGAAACGGTCCAAAATGCCCTAAAACAAGGGTTTTGGGTGCAGCGGAGTGGATCGGGTGCGTTCATTGCAAAAAGTTCCGACGCAACTTCGTTTAGTGAACTTGTGCGTTAATGGCACCTGTTCGGCAAGTTTTGCATCGACTTTTGTGCAGTAACGAAACGGCGCGAAACGCCCCGAAACATGAGTTTTGGGTCCAATAGAGTCGATCGTGTGCGTTCGTTGCAAAAAATTCTGAGGCAACTTCGCTTAGCGAAGTTGGGCGTTGATGGCACAAGTTCAGCCGGTTTTTTTTCAACTTTCGTGCAATTACAAAACGGTCCGAAATGCCCCAAACATGAGTTTTGGGTTGACTGGAGTGAACCAGGTGCATTCGTGGTGAAAAATATCGAGGACTCTTCGTTTAGCGAACTTTTGCATTAATGGCACAAGTTCATCCGGTTTTGCATCGACTTCCGTGCACCAACGAAACGGTCCGAAATGCCCCAAAACAAGAGTTTTTGGTTGATTGGAGTGAACCTGGAGCATTTGTGGCGAAAAATTTAATCGACTCTTCGTTTAGCGAACTTTTGCATTAATGGCACAAGTTCATCCGGTTTTTTTACCGACTTTCGTGTTGTAACGAAACAGTCCGAAACGCCCCAAAACATGCGTTTTGTGTCCCATGGAGTCGATCGGGTGTATTCGTGCGAAAATTTACAACGCAACTTCGCTTAGCAAACTTGTGCGTTAATGGCACCAGTACGGCCGGTTTTGCATCGACTTTCGTGCAGTAACAAAACGGTCCAAAATGCCCTAAAACAAGGGTTTTGGGTGCAGCGGAGTGGATCGGGTGCGTTCATTGCAAAAAGTTCCAACGCAACTTCGTTTAGTGAACTTGTGCGTTAATGGCACCTGTTCGGCAAGTTTTGCATCGACTTTTGTGCAGTAACGAAACGGTGCGAAACGCTCCAAAACATGAGTTTTGGGTCCAATAGAGTCGATCGTGTGCGTTCGTTGCAAAAAATTCTGAGGCAACTTCGCTTAGCGAAGTTGTGCGTTGATGGCACAAGTTCAGCCGGTTTTTTTTCAACTTTCGTGCAATTACAAAACGGTCCGAAATGCCCCAAACATGAGTTTTGGGTTGACTGGAGTGAACCAGGTGCATTCGTGGTGAAAAATATCGAGGACTCTTCGTTTAGCGAACTTTTGCATTAATGGCACAAGTTCATCCGGTTTTGCATCGAATTTCGTGCACCAACGAAACGGTCCGAAATGCCCAAAACATGAGTTTTGGGTTGACTGGAGTGAACCTGGAGCATTTGTGGCGAAAAATTTCGACGACTCTTCGTTTAGCGAACTTTTGCATTAATGGCACAAGTTCATCCGGTTTTTTTACCGACTTTCGTGCTGTAACGAAACGGTCCGAAACGCCCCAAAACATGAGTTTTGTGTCCAATGGAGTGGACCGGGTGCGTTCATTGCGAAAAGTTCCGATGCAACTTCGTTTAGCGAACTTGTGCGTTAATGGCACCTGTTCGTCCAGTTTTGCATCGACTTTCGTGATGTAACGAAACAGTGCGTAACGCCCCAAAATATGAGTTTTGGGTCCAATAGAGTCGATCGTGTGCGTTCGTTGCAAAAAATTCTGACGCAACTTCGCTTAGCGAACTTGTGCGTTGATGGCACAAGTTCAGCCGGTTTTGCATCAACATTCGTGCAATTACAAAACGGTCCGAAATGCCACAAACATGAGTTTTGGGTTGACTGGAGTGAACCAGGTGCATTCGTGGTGAAAAATATCGAGGACTCTTCGTTTAGCGAACTTTTGCATTAATGGCACAAGTTCATCCGGTTTTGCATCGACTTTCATGCACCAACGAAACGGTCCGAAATGCCCCAAAACATGAGTTTTGGGTTGACTGGAGTGAACCTGTAGCGTTTGTGGCGAAAAATTTCGACGACTCTTCACTTAGCGAACTTTTGCATTAATGGCACAAGTTCATCCGGTTTTTTTACCGACTTTCGTGCTGTAACGAAACGGTCCAAAATGCCCTAAAACAAGGGTTTTGGGTGCAGCGGAGTGGATCGGGTGCGTTCATTGCAAAAAGTTCCGACGCAACTTCGTTTAGTGAACTTGTGCGTTAATGGCACCTGTTCGGCAAGTTTTGCATCGACTTTTGTGCAGTAACGAAACGGCGCGAAACGCCCCGAAACATGAGTTTTGGGTCCAATAGAGTCGATCGTGTGCGTTCGTTGCAAAAAATTCTGAGGCAACTTCGCTTAGCGAAGTTGGGCGTTGATGGCACAAGTTCAGCCGGTTTTTTTTCAACTTTCGTGCAATTACAAAACGGTCCGAAATGCCCCAAACATGAGTTTTGGGTTGACTGGAGTGAACCAGGTGCATTCGTGGTGAAAAATATCGAGGACTCTTCGTTTAGCGAACTTTTGCATTAATGGCACAAGTTCATCCGGTTTTGCATCGACTTCCGTGCACCAACGAAACGGTCCGAAATGCCCCAAAACAAGAGTTTTTGGTTGATTGGAGTGAACCTGGAGCATTTGTGGCGAAAAATTTAATCGACTCTTCGTTTAGCGAACTTTTGCATTAATGGCACAAGTTCATCCGGTTTTTTTACCGACTTTCGTGTTGTAACGAAACAGTCCGAAACGCCCCAAAACATGCGTTTTGTGTCCCATGGAGTCGATCGGGTGTATTCGTGCGAAAATTTACAACGCAACTTCGCTTAGCAAACTTGTGCGTTAATGGCACCAGTACGGCCGGTTTTGCATCGACTTTCGTGCAGTAACAAAACGGTCCAAAATGCCCTAAAACAAGGGTTTTGGGTGCAGCGGAGTGGATCGGGTGCGTTCATTGCAAAAAGTTCCAACGCAACTTCGTTTAGTGAACTTGTGCGTTAATGGCACCTGTTCGGCAAGTTTTGCATCGACTTTTGTGCAGTAACGAAACGGTGCGAAACGCTCCAAAACATGAGTTTTGGGTCCAATAGAGTCGATCGTGTGCGTTCGTTGCAAAAAATTCTGAGGCAACTTCGCTTAGCGAAGTTGTGCGTTGATGGCACAAGTTCAGCCGGTTTTTTTTCAACTTTCGTGCAATTACAAAACGGTCCGAAATGCCCCAAACATGAGTTTTGGGTTGACTGGAGTGAACCAGGTGCATTCGTGGTGAAAAATATCGAGGACTCTTCGTTTAGCGAACTTTTGCATTAATGGCACAAGTTCATCCGGTTTTGCATCGAATTTCGTGCACCAACGAAACGGTCCGAAATGCCCAAAACATGAGTTTTGGGTTGACTGGAGTGAACCTGGAGCATTTGTGGCGAAAAATTTCGACGACTCTTCGTTTAGCGAACTTTTACATTAATGGCACAAGTTCATCCGGTTTTTTTACCGACTTTCGTGCTGCAACGAAACGGCCCGAAACGCCCCAAAACATGAGTTTTGTGTCCAATGGAGTGGACCGGGTGCGTTCATTGCGAAAAGTTCCGACGCAACTTCGTTTAGCGAACTTGTGCGTTAATGGCACCTGTTCGGCCAGTTTTGCATCGACTTTTGTGCAGTAACGAAACGGTGCGAAACGCCCCAAAACATGAGTTTTGGGTCCAATAGAGTCGATCGTGTGCGTTCGTTGCAAAAAATTCTGAGGCAACTTCGCTTAGCGAACTTGTGCGTTGATGGCACAAGTTCAGCCGGTTTTGCATCAACTTTCGTGCAATAACGAAACGGTCCGAAATGCCCCAAAACATGAGTTTTGGGTTGACTGAAGTGAACCAGGTGCATTCGTGGTGAAAAATATCGACGACAATTCGTTTAGCGAACTTTTGCATTAATGGCACAAGTTCATCCGATTTTTTTACCGACTTTCGTGTTGTAACGAAACAGTCCGAAACGCCCCAAAACATGTGTTTTGGGTCCCATGGAGTCGATCGGGTGTATTCGTTGCGAAAATTTACAACGCAACTTCGCTTAGCGAACTTGTGCGTTAATGGCACCTGTACGGCCGGTTTTGCATCGACTTTCGTGCAGTAACAAAATGGTCCAAAATGCCCTAAAACAAGGGTTTTGGTTGCAGCGGAGTGGATCGGGTGCGTTCATTGCAAAAAGTTCCGACGCAACTTTGTTTAGCGAACTTGTGCGTTAATGGCACCTGTTCGGCAAGGTTTGCATCGACTTTTGTGCAGTAACGAAACGGTGCGAAACGCCCCAAAACATGAGTTTTGGGTTGACTGGAGTGAACCAGGTGCATTCGTGGTGAAAATTATCGAGGACTCTTCGTTTAGCGAACTTTTGCATTAATGGCACAAGTTCATCCGGTTTTGCATCGACTTTCGTGCACCAACGAAACGGTCCGAAATGCCCCAAAACAAGAGTTTTGGGTTGACTGGAGTGAACCTGGAGCATTTGTGGCGAAAAATTTCGACGACTCTTCGTTTAGCGAACTTTTGCATTAATGGCACAAGTTCATCCGGTTTTTTTACCGACTTTCGTGCTGTAACGAAACGGTCCGAAACGCCGCCAAAACATGAGTTTTTGGTCCAATGGAGTCGATCGGGTGCGTTCGTTGCGAAAAGTTCCGACGGAACTTCATTTTGCGAACTTGTGCGTTAATGGCACCTGTTCGGCAAGTTTTGCATCGACTTTCGTGCAGTAACAAAACAGTCTAAAATGCCCTAAAACAACGGTTTTGGGTGCAGCGGAGTGGATCAGGTGCGTTCATTGCAAAAAGTTCCGACGCAACTTCGTTTAGCGAACTTGTGCGTTAATGGCACCTGTTCGGCAAGTTTTACATTGACTTTTGTGCAGTAATGAAACGGTGCTAAACGCCCGAAAACATGAGTTTTGGGTCCAATAGAGTCGATCGTGTGCGTTCGTTGCAAAAATTCTGAGGCAACTTCGCTTAGCGATCTTTTGCATTAATGGCACAAGTTCATCCGGTTTTTTTTACCGACTTTCGTGCTGTAACGAAACGGTCCGAAACGCCCCAAAACATGAGTTTTGTGTCCAATGGAGTGGAGCGGGTGCGTTCATTGCGAAAAGTTCCGACGCAACTTCGTTTAGCGAACTTGTGCGTTAATGGCACCTGTTCGTCCAGTTTTGCATCGACTTTCGTGCAGTAACGAAACGGTGTGAAACGCCCCAAAATATGAGTTTTGGGTCCAATAGAGTCGATCGTGTGCGTTCGTTGCAAAAAATTCTGACGCAACTTCGCTTAGCGAACTTGTGCGTTGATGGCACAAGTTCAGCCGGTTTTGCATCAACATTCGTGCAATTACAAAATGGTTCGAAATGCCACAAACATGAGTTTTGGGTTGACTGGAGTGAACCAGGTGCATTCGTGGTGAAAAATATCGAGGACTCTTCGTTTAGCGAACTTTTGCATTAATGGCACAAGTTCATCCGGTTTTGCATCGACTTTCGTGCACCAACGAAACGGTCCGAAATGCCCCAAAACAAGAGTTTTGGGTTGACTGGAGTGAACCTGGAGCATTTGTGGCGAAAAATTTCGACGACTCTTCGTTTAGCGAACTTTTGCATTAATGACACAAGTTCATCCGGTTTTTTTACCGACTTTCGTGTTGTAACGAAACAGTCCGAAACGCCCCAAAACATGTGTTTTGTGTCCGATGGAGTCGATCGGGTGTATTCGTTGCGAAAATTTACAACGCAACTTCGTTTAGCGAACTTGTGCGTTAATGGCACCTGTTCGGCAAGTTTTGCATCGACTTTTGTGCAGTAACGAAACGGTGCGAAACGCCCCAAAACATGAGTTTTGGGTCCAATAGAGTCGATCGTGTGCGTTCGTTGCAAAAAATTCTGAGGCAACTTCGCTTAGCGAACTTGTGCGTTGATGGCACAAGTTCAGCCGGTTTTGCATCAACTTTCGTGCAATTACAAAACGGTCCGAAATGCCCCAAACATGAGTTTTGGGTTGACTGGAGTGAACCAGGTGCTTTCGTGGTGAAAAATATAGAGGACTCTTCGTTTAGCGAACTTTTGCATTAATGGCACAAGTTCATCCGGTTTTGCATCGACTTCCGTGCACCAACGAAACGGTCCGAAATGCCCCAAAACAAAAGTTTTGGGTTGATTGGAGTGAACCTGGAGCATTTGTGGCGAAAAATTTAATCGACTCTTCGTTTAGCGAACTTTTGCATTAATGGCACAAGTTCATCCGGTTTTTTTACCGACTTTCGTGTTGTAACGAAACAGTCCGAAACGCCCCAAAACGTGTGTTTTGTGTCCCATGGAGTCGATCGAGTGTATTCGTGCGAAAATTTACAACGCAACTTCGCTTAGCGAACTTGTGCGTTAATGGCACCAGTACGGCCGGTTTTGCATCGACTTTCGTGCAGTAACAAAACGGTCCAAAATGCCCTAAAACAAGGGTTTTGGGTGCAGCGGAGTGGATCGGGTGCGTTCATTGCAAAAAGTTCCGACGCAACTTCGTTTAGTGAACTTGTGCGTTAATGGCACCTGTTCGGCAAGTTTTGCATCGACTTTTGTGCAGTAACGAAACGGTGCGAAACGCTCCAAAACATGAGTTTTGGGTCCAATAGAGTCGATCGTGTGCGTTCGTTGCAAAAAATTCTGAGGCAACTTCGCTTAGCGAAGTTGTGCGTTGATGGCACAAGTTCAGCCGGTTTTTTTTCAACTTTCGTGCAATTACAAAACGGTCCGAAATGCCCCAAACATGAGTTTTGGGTTGACTGGAGTGAACCAGGTGCATTCGTGGTGAAAAATATCGAGGACTCTTCGTTTAGCGAACTTTTGCATTAATGGCACAAGTTCATCCGGTTTTGCATCGACTTTCGTGCACCAACGAAACGGTCCGAAATGCCCAAAACATGAATTTTGGGTTGACTGGAGTGAACCTGGAGCATTTGTGGCGAAAAATTTCGACGACTCTTCGTTTAGCGAACTTTTGCATTAATGGCACAAGTTCATCCCGTTTTTTTACCGACTTTCGTGCTGCAACGAAACGGCCCGAAACGCCCCAAAACATGAGTTTTGTGTCCAATGGAGTGGATCAGGTGCGTTCATTGCGAAAAGTTCCGACGCAACTTCGTTTAGCGAACTTGTGCGTTAATGGCACCTGTTCGGCCAGTTTTGCATCGACTTTTGTGCAGTAACGAAACGGTGCGAAACGCCCCAAAACATGAGTTTTGGGTCCAATAGAGTCGATCGTGTGCGTTCGTTGCAAAAAATTCTGAGGCAACTTCGCTTAGCGAACTTGTGCGTTGATGGCACAAGTTCAGCCGGTTTTGCATCAACTTTCGTGCAATAACGAAACGGTCCGAAATGCCCCAAAACATGAGTTTTGGGTTGACTGAAGTGAACCAGGTGCATTCGTGGTGAAAAATATCGACGACAATTCGTTTAGCGAACTTTTGCATTAATGGCACAAGTTCATCCGATTTTTTTACCGACTTTCGTGTTGTAACGAAACAGTCCGAAACGCCCCAAAACATGTGTTTTGGGTCCCATGGAGTCGATCGGGTGTATTCGTTGCGAAAATTTACAACGCAACTTCGCTTAGCGAACTTGTGCGTTAATGGCACCTGTACGGCCGGTTTTGCATCGACTTTCGTGCAGTAACAAAATGGTCCAAAATGCCCTAAAACAAGGGTTTTGGTTGCAGCGGAGTGGATCGGGTGCGTTCATTGCAAAAAGTTCCGACGCAACTTTGTTTAGCGAACTTGTGCGTTAATGGCACCTGTTCGGCAAGGTTTGCATCGACTTTTGTGCAGTAACGAAACGGTGCGAAACGCCCCAAAACATGAGTTTTGGGTTGACTGGAGTGAACCAGGTGCATTCGTGGTGAAAATTATCGAGGACTCTTCGTTTAGCGAACTTTTGCATTAATGGCACAAGTTCATCCGGTTTTGCATCGACTTTCGTGCACCAACGAAACGGTCCGAAATGCCCCAAAACAAGAGTTTTGGGTTGACTGGAGTGAACCTGGAGCATTTGTGGCGAAAAATTTCGACGACTCTTCGTTTAGCGAACTTTTGCATTAATGGCACAAGTTCATCCGGTTTTTTTACCGACTTTCGTGCTGTAACGAAACGGTCCGAAACGCCGCCAAAACATGAGTTTTTGGTCCAATGGAGTCGATCGGGTGCGTTCGTTGCGAAAAGTTCCGACGGAACTTCATTTTGCGAACTTGTGCGTTAATGGCACCTGTTCGGCAAGTTTTGCATCGACTTTCGTGCAGTAACAAAACAGTCTAAAATGCCCTAAAACAACGGTTTTGGGTGCAGCGGAGTGGATCAGGTGCGTTCATTGCAAAAAGTTCCGACGCAACTTCGTTTAGCGAACTTGTGCGTTAATGGCACCTGTTCGGCAAGTTTTACATTGACTTTTGTGCAGTAATGAAACGGTGCTAAACGCCCGAAAACATGAGTTTTGGGTCCAATAGAGTCGATCGTGTGCGTTCGTTGCAAAAATTCTGAGGCAACTTCGCTTAGCGATCTTTTGCATTAATGGCACAAGTTCATCCGGTTTTTTTTACCGACTTTCGTGCTGTAACGAAACGGTCCGAAACGCCCCAAAACATGAGTTTTGTGTCCAATGGAGTGGAGCGGGTGCGTTCATTGCGAAAAGTTCCGACGCAACTTCGTTTAGCGAACTTGTGCGTTAATGGCACCTGTTCGTCCAGTTTTGCATCGACTTTCGTGCAGTAACGAAACGGTGTGAAACGCCCCAAAATATGAGTTTTGGGTCCAATAGAGTCGATCGTGTGCGTTCGTTGCAAAAAATTCTGACGCAACTTCGCTTAGCGAACTTGTGCGTTGATGGCACAAGTTCAGCCGGTTTTGCATCAACATTCGTGCAATTACAAAATGGTTCGAAATGCCACAAACATGAGTTTTGGGTTGACTGGAGTGAACCAGGTGCATTCGTGGTGAAAAATATCGAGGACTCTTCGTTTAGCGAACTTTTGCATTAATGGCACAAGTTCATCCGGTTTTGCATCGACTTTCGTGCACCAACGAAACGGTCCGAAATGCCCCAAAACAAGAGTTTTGGGTTGACTGGAGTGAACCTGGAGCATTTGTGGCGAAAAATTTCGACGACTCTTCGTTTAGCGAACTTTTGCATTAATGACACAAGTTCATCCGGTTTTTTTACCGACTTTCGTGTTGTAACGAAACAGTCCGAAACGCCCCAAAACATGTGTTTTGTGTCCGATGGAGTCGATCGGGTGTATTCGTTGCGAAAATTTACAACGCAACTTCGTTTAGCGAACTTGTGCGTTAATGGCACCTGTTCGGCAAGTTTTGCATCGACTTTTGTGCAGTAACGAAACGGTGCGAAACGCCCCAAAACATGAGTTTTGGGTCCAATAGAGTCGATCGTGTGCGTTCGTTGCAAAAAATTCTGAGGCAACTTCGCTTAGCGAACTTGTGCGTTGATGGCACAAGTTCAGCCGGTTTTGCATCAACTTTCGTGCAATTACAAAACGGTCCGAAATGCCCCAAACATGAGTTTTGGGTTGACTGGAGTGAACCAGGTGCTTTCGTGGTGAAAAATATAGAGGACTCTTCGTTTAGCGAACTTTTGCATTAATGGCACAAGTTCATCCGGTTTTGCATCGACTTCCGTGCACCAACGAAACGGTCCGAAATGCCCCAAAACAAAAGTTTTGGGTTGATTGGAGTGAACCTGGAGCATTTGTGGCGAAAAATTTAATCGACTCTTCGTTTAGCGAACTTTTGCATTAATGGCACAAGTTCATCCGGTTTTTTTACCGACTTTCGTGTTGTAACGAAACAGTCCGAAACGCCCCAAAACGTGTGTTTTGTGTCCCATGGAGTCGATCGAGTGTATTCGTGCGAAAATTTACAACGCAACTTCGCTTAGCGAACTTGTGCGTTAATGGCACCAGTACGGCCGGTTTTGCATCGACTTTCGTGCAGTAACAAAACGGTCCAAAATGCCCTAAAACAAGGGTTTTGGGTGCAGCGGAGTGGATCGGGTGCGTTCATTGCAAAAAGTTCCGACGCAACTTCGTTTAGTGAACTTGTGCGTTAATGGCACCTGTTCGGCAAGTTTTGCATCGACTTTTGTGCAGTAACGAAACGGTGCGAAACGCTCCAAAACATGAGTTTTGGGTCCAATAGAGTCGATCGTGTGCGTTCGTTGCAAAAAATTCTGAGGCAACTTCGCTTAGCGAAGTTGTGCGTTGATGGCACAAGTTCAGCCGGTTTTTTTTCAACTTTCGTGCAATTACAAAACGGTCCGAAATGCCCCAAACATGAGTTTTGGGTTGACTGGAGTGAACCAGGTGCATTCGTGGTGAAAAATATCGAGGACTCTTCGTTTAGCGAACTTTTGCATTAATGGCACAAGTTCATCCGGTTTTGCATCGACTTTCGTGCACCAACGAAACGGTCCGAAATGCCCAAAACATGAATTTTGGGTTGACTGGAGTGAACCTGGAGCATTTGTGGCGAAAAATTTCGACGACTCTTCGTTTAGCGAACTTTTGCATTAATGGCACAAGTTCATCCCGTTTTTTTAACGACTTTCGTGCTGCAACGAAACGGCCCGAAACGCCCCAAAACATGAGTTTTGTGTCCAATGGAGTGGATCAGGTGCGTTCATTGCGAAAAGTTCCGACGCAACTTCGTTTAGCGAACTTGTGCGTTAATGGCACCTGTTCGGCCAGTTTTGCATCGACTTTCGTGCAGTAACGAAACGGTGCGAAACGCCCCAAAACATGAGTTTTGGGTCCAATAGAGTCGATTGTGTGCGTTCGTTGCAAAAAATTCTGACGCAACTTCGCTTAGCGAACTTGTGCGTTGATGGCACAAGTTCAGCCGGTTTTGCATCAACTTTCGTGCAATAACGAAACGGTCCGAAATGCCCCAAAACATGAGTTTTGGGTTGACTGGAGTGAACCAGGTGCATTCGTGGTGAAAAATATCGACGACAATTCGTTTAGCGAACTTTTGCATTAATGGCACAAGTTCATCCGGTTTTTTTACCGACTTTCGTGTTGTAACGAAACAGTCCGAAACGCCCCAAAACATGTGTTTTGGGTCCCATGGAGTCGATCGGGTGTATTCGTTGCGAAAATTTACAACGCAACTTCGCTTAGCGAACTTGTGCGTTAATGGCACCTGTACGGCCGGTTTTGCATCGACTTTCGTGCAGTAACAAAATGGTCCAAAATGCCCTAAAACAAGGGTTTTGGTTGCAGCGGAGTGGATCGGGTGCGTTCATTGCAAAAAGTTCCGACACAACTTCGTTTAGCGAACTTGTGCGTTAATGGCACCTGTTCGGCAAGTTTTGCATCGACTTTTGTGCAGTAACGAAACGGTGTGAAACGCCCGAAAACATGAGTTTTGGGTCCAATAGAGTCGATCGTGTGCGTTCGTTGCAAAAAATTCTGAGGCAACTTCGCTTAGCGAACTTGTGCGTTGATGGCACAAGTTCAGCCGGTTTTGCATCAACTTTCGTGCAATTACAAAACGGTCCGAAATGCCCCAAACATGAGTTTTGGGTTGACTGGAGTGAACCAGGTGCTTTCGTGGTGAAAAATATAGAGGACTCTTCGTTTAGCGAACTTTTGCATTAATGGCACAAGTTCATTCGGTTTTGCATCGACTTCCGTGCACCAACGAAACGGTCCAAAATGCCCCAAAACAAGAGTTTTGGGTTGATTGGAGTGAACCTGGAGCATTTGTGGCGAAAAATTTAATCGACTCTTCGTTTAGCGAACTTTTGCATTAATGGCACAAGTTCATCCGGTTTTTTTACCGACTTTCGTGTTGTAACGAAACAGTCCGAAACGCCCCAAAACATGTGTTTTGTGTCCCATGGAGTCGATCGAGTGTATTCGTGCGAAAATTTACAACGCAACTTCGCTTAGCGAACTTGTGCGTTAATGGCACCAGTACGGCCGGTTTTGCATCGACTTTCGTGCAGTAACAAAACGGTCCAAAATGCCCTAAAACAAGGGTTTTGGGTGCAGCGAAGTGGATCGGGTGCGTTCATTGCAAAAAGTTCCGACGCAACTTCGTTTAGTGAACTTGTGCGTTAATGGCACCTGTTCGGCAAGTTTTGCATCGACTTTTGTGCAGTAACGAAACGGTGCGAAACGCTCCAAAACATGAGTTTTGGGTCCAATAGAGTCGATCGTGTGCGTTCGTTGCAAAAAATTCTGAGGCAACTTCGCTTAGCGAAGTTGTGCGTTGATGGCACAAGTTCAGCCGGTTTTTTTTCAACTTTCGTGCAATTACAAAACGGTCCGAAATGCCCCAAACATGAGTTTTGGGTTGACTGGAGCGAACCAGGTGCATTCGTGGTGAAAAATATCGAGGACTCTTCGTTTAGCGAACTTTTGCATTAATGGCACAAGTTCATCCGGTTTTGCATCGACTTTCGTGCACCAACGAAACGGTCCGAAATGCCCAAAACATGAGTTTTGGGTTGACTGGAGTGAACCTGGAGCATTTGTGGTGAAAAATTTCGACGACTCTTCGTTTAGCGAACTTTTGCATTAATGGCACAAGTTCATCCGATTTTTTTACCGACTTTCGTGCTGCAACGAAACGGCCCGGAACGCCCCAAAACATGAGTTTTGTGTCCAATGGAGTGGAGCGGGTGCGTTCATTGCGAAAAGTTCCGACGCAACTTCGTTTAGCGAACTTGTGCGTTAATGGCACCTGTTCGTCCAGTTTTGCATCGACTTTCGTGCAGTAACGAAACGGTGCGAAACGCCCCAAAATATGAGTTTTGGGTCCAATAGAGTCGATCGTGTGCGTTCGTTGCAAAAAATTCTGACGCAACTTCGCTTAGCGAACTTGTGCGTTGATGGCACAAGTTCAGCCGGTTTTGCATCAACTTTCGTGCAATTACAAAAGGGTCCGAAATGCCCCAAACATGAGTTTTGGGTTGACTGGAGTGAACCAGGTGCATTCGTGGTGAAAATTATCGAGGACTCTTCGTTTAGCGAACTTTTGCATTAATGGCAAAAGTTCATCCGGTTTTGCATCGACTTTCGTGCACCAACGAAACGGTCCGAAATGCCCCAAAACAAGAGTTTTGGGTTGACTGGAGTGAACCTGGAGCATTTGTGGCGAAAAATTTCGACGACTCTTCGTTTAGCGAACTTTTGCATTAATGGCACAAGTTCATCCCGGTTTTTTTACCGACTTTCGTGTTGTAACGAAACAGTCCGAAACGCCCCAAAACATGTGTTTTGTGTCCCATGGAGTCGATCGGGTGTATTCGTTGCGAAAATTTACAACGCAACTTCGCTTAGCGAACTTGTGCGTTAATGGCACCTGTTCGGCAAGTTTTGCATCGACTTTTGTGCAGTAACAAAACGGTGCGAAACGCCCCAAAACATGAGTTTTGGGTCCAATAGAGTCGATCGTGTGCGTTCGTTGCAAAAAATTCTGAGGCAACTTCGCTTAGCGAACTTGTGCGTTGATGGCACAAGTTCAGCCAGTTTTGCATCAACTTTCGTGCAATTACAAAACGGTCCGAAATGCCCCAAACATGAGTTTTGGGTTGACTGGAGTGAACCAGGTGCTTTCGTGGTGAAAAATATAGAGGACTCTTCGTTTAGCGAACTTTTGCATTAATGGCACAAGTTCATCCGGTTTTGCATCGACTTCCGTGCACCAACGAAACGGTCCAAAATGCCCCAAAACAAGAGTTTTGGGTTGATTGGAGTGAACCTGGAGCATTTGTGGCGAAAAATTTAATCGACTCTTCGTTTAGCGAACTTTTGCATTAATGGCACAAGTTCATCCGGTTTTTTTACCGACTTTCGTGTTGTAACGAAACAGTCCGAAACGCCCCAAAACATGTGTTTTGTGTCCCATGGAGTCGATCGAGTGTATTCGTGCGAAAATTTACAACGCAACTTCGCTTAGCGAACTTGTGCGTTAATGGCACCAGTACGGCCGGTTTTGCATCGACTTTCGTGCAGTAACAAAACGGTCCAAAATGCCCTAAAACAAGGGTTTTGGGTGCAGCGGAGTGGATCGGGTGCGTTCATTGCAAAAAGTTCCGACGCAACTTCGTTTAGTGAACTTGTGCGTTAATGGCACCTGTTCGGCAAGTTTTGCATCGACTTTTGTGCAGTAACGAAACGGTGCGAAACGCTCCAAAACATGAGTTTTGGGTCCAATAGAGTCGATCGTGTGCGTTCGTTGCAAAAAATTCTGAGGTAACTTCGCTTAGCGAAGTTGTGCGTTGATGGCACAAGTTCAGCCGGTTTTTTTTCAACTTTCGTGCAATTACAAAACGGTCCGAAATGCCCCAAACATGAGTTTTGGGTTGACTGGAGTGAACCAGGTGCATTCGTGGTGAAAAATATCGAGGACTCTTCGTTTAGCGAACTTTTGCATTAATGGCACAAGTTCATCCGGTTTTGCATCGACTTTCGTGCACCAACGAAACGGTCCGAAATGCCCAAAACATGAGTTTTGGGTTGACTGGAGTGAACCTGGAGCATTTGTGGTGAAAAATTTCGACGACTCTTCGTTTAGCGAACTTTTGCATTAATGGCACAAGTTCATCTGGTTTTTCTACTGACTTTCGTGCTGCAACGAAACGGCCCGGAACGCCCCAAAACATGAGTTTTGTGTCCAATGGAGTGGAGCGGGTGCGTTCATTGCGAAAAGTTCCGACGCAACTTCGTTTAGCGAACTTGTGCGTTAATGGCACCTGTTCGTCCAGTTTTGCATCGACTTTCGTGCAGTAACGAAACGGTGCGAAACGCCCCAAAATATGAGTTTTGGGTCCAATAGAGTCGATCGTGTGCGTTCGTTGCAAAAAATTCTGACGCAACTTCGCTTAGCGAACTTGTGCGTTGATGGCACAAGTTCAGCCGGTTTTGCATCAACTTTCGTGCAATTACAAAATGGTCCGAAATGCCCCAAACATGAGTTTTGGGTTGACTGGAGTGAACCAGGTGCATTCGTGGTGAAAATTATCGAGGACTCTTCGTTTAGCGAACTTTTGCATTAATGGCAAAAGTTCATCCGGTTTTGCATCGACTTTCGTGCACCAACGAAACGGTCCGAAATGCCCCAAAACAAGAGTTTTGGGTTGACTGGAGTGAACCTGGAGCATTTGTGGCGAAAAATTTCGACGACTCTTCGTTTAGCGAACTTTTGCATTAATGGCACAAGTTCATCCGGTTTTTTTACCGACTTTCGTGTTGTAACGAAACAGTCCGAAACGCCCCAAAACATGTGTTTTGTGTCCCATGGAGTCGATCGGGTTTATTCGTTGCGAAAATTTACAACGCAACTTCGCTTAGCGAACTTGTGCGTTAATGGCACCTGTTCGGCAAGTTTTGCATCGACTTTTGTGCAGTAACGAAACGGTGCGAAACGCCCCAAAACATGAGTTTTGGGTCCAATAGAGTCGATCGTGTGCGTTCGTTGCAAAAAATTCTGAGGCAACTTCGCTTAGCGAACTTGTGCGTTGATGGCACAAGTTCAGCCGGTTTTGCATCAACTTTCGTGCAATTACAAAACGGTCCGAAATGCCCCAAACATGAGTTTTGGGTTGACTGGAGTGAACCAGGTGCTTTCGTGGTGAAAAATATAGAGGACTCTTCGTTTAGCGAACTTTTGCATTAATGGCACAAGTTCATCCGGTTTTGCATCGACTTCCGTGCACCAACGAAACGGTCCAAAATGCCCCAAAACAAGAGTTTTGGGTTGATTGGAGTGAACCTGGAGCATTTGTGGCGAAAAATTTAATCGACTCTTCGTTTAGCGAACTTTTGCATTAATGGCACAAGTTCATCCGGTTTTTTTACCGACTTTCGTGGTGTAACGAAACAGTCCGAAACGCCCCAAAACATGTGTTTTGTGTCCCATGGAGTCGATCGAGTGTATTCGTGCGAAAATTTACAACGCAACTTCGCTTAGCGAACTTGTGCGTTAATGGCACCAGTACGGCCGGTTTTGCATCGACTTTCGTGCAGTAACAAAACGGTCCAAAATGCCCTAAAACAAGGGTTTTGGGTGCAGCGGAGTGGATCGGGTGCGTTCATTGCAAAAAGTTCCGACGCAACTTCGTTTAGTGAACTTGTGCGTTAATGGCACCTGTTCGGCAAGTTTTGCATCGACTTTTGTGCAGTAACGAAACGGTGCGAAACGCTCCAAAACATGAGTTTTGGGTCCAATAGAGTCGATCGTGTGCGTTCGTTGCAAAAAATTCTGAGGCAACTTCGCTTAGCGAAGTTGTGCGTTGATGGCACAAGTTCAGCCGGTTTTTTTTCAACTTTCGTGCAATTACAAAACGGTCCGAAATGCCCCAAACATGAGTTTTGGGTTGACTGGAGTGAACCAGGTGCATTCGTGGTGAAAAATATCGAGGACTCTTCGTTTAGCGAACTTTTGCATTAATGGCACAAGTTCATCCGGTTTTGCATCGACTTTCGTGCACCAACGAAACGGTCCGAAATGCCCAAAACATGAGTTTTGGGTTGACTGGAGTGAACCTGGAGCATTTGTGGTGAAAAATTTCGACGACTCTTCGTTTAGCGAACTTTTGCATTAATGGCACAAGTTCATCCGGTTTTTTTACCGACTTTCGTGCTGCAACGAAACGGCCCGGAACGCCCCAAAACATGAGTTTTGTGTCCAATGGAGTGGAGCGGGTGCGTTCATTGCGAAAAGTTCCGACGCAACTTCGTTTAGCGAACTTGTGCGTTAATGGCACCTGTTCGTCCAGTTTTGCATCGACTTTCGTGCAGTAACGAAACGGTGCGAAACGCCCCAAAATATGAGTTTTGGGTCCAATAGAGTCGATCGTGTGCGTTCGTTGCAAAAAATTCTGACGCAACTTCGCTTAGCGAACTTGTGCGTTGATGGCACAAGTTCAGCCGGTTTTGCATCAACTTTCGTGCAATTACAAAATGGTCCGAAATGCCCCAAACATGAGTTTTGGGTTGACTGGAGTGAACCAGGTGCATTCGTGGTGAAAATTATCGAGGACTCTTCGTTTAGCGAACTTTTGCATTAATGGCACAAGTTCATCCGGTTTTGCATCGACTTTCGTGCACCAACGAAACGGTCCGAAATGCCCCAAAACAAGAGTTTTGGGTTGACTGGAGTGAACCTGGAGCATTTGTGGCGAAAAATTTCGACGACTCTTCGTTTAGCGAACTTTTGCATTAATGGCACAAGTTCATCCGGTTTTTTTACCGACTTTCGTGCTGGAACGAAACGGTCCGAAACGCCCCAAAACATGAGTTTTGTGTCCAATGGAGTGGAGCGGGTGCGTTCATTGCGAAAAGTTCTGACGCAACTTCGTTTAGCGAACTTGTGCGTTAATGGCACCTGTTCGTCCAGTTTTGCATCGACTTTCGTGCAGTAACGAAACGGTGCGAAACGCCCCAAAATATGAGTTTTGGGTCCAATAGAGTCGATCGTGTGCGTTCGTTGCAAAAAATTCTGACGCAACTTCGCTTAGCGAACTTGTGCGTTGATGGCACAAGTTCAGCCGGTTTTGCATCAACTTTCGTGCAATTACAAAACGGTCCGAAATGCCCCAAACATGAGTTTTGGGTTGACTGGAGTGAACCAGGTGCTTTCGTGGTGAAAAATATAGAGGACTCTTCGTTTAGCGAACTTTTGCATTAATGGCACAAGTTCATCCGGTTTTGCATCGACTTCCGTGCACCAACGAAACGGTCCAAAATGCCCCAAAACAAGAGTTTTGGGTTGATTAGAGTGAACCTGGAGCATTTGTGGCGAAAAATTTAATCGACTCTTCGTTTAGCGAACTTTTGCATTAATGGCACAAGTTCATCCGGTTTTTTTACCGACTTTCGTGCTGTAACGAAACAGTCCGAAACGCCCCAAAACATGTGTTTTGTGTCCCATGGAGTCGATCGAGTGCATTCGTGCGAAAATTTACAACGCAACTTCGCTTAGCGAACTTGTGCGTGAATGGCACCAGTACGGCCGGTTTTGCATCGACTTTCGTGCAGTAACAAAACGGTCCAAAATGCCCTAAAACAAGGGTTTTGGGTGCAGCGGAGTGGATCGGGTGCGTTCATTGCAAAAAGTTCCGACGCAACTTCGTTTAGTGAACTTGTGCGTTAATGGCACCTGTTCGGCAAGTTTTGCATCAACTTTCGTGCAATTACAAAATGGTCCGAAATGCCCCAAACATGAGTTTTGGATTGACTGGAGTGAACCAGGTGCATTCGTGGTGAAAATTATCGAGGACTCTTCGTTTAGCGAACTTTTGCATTAATGGCACAAGTTCATCCGGGTTTGCATCGACTTTCGTGCACCAACGAAACGGTCCGAAATGCCCCAAAACAAGAGTTTTGGGTTGACTGGAGTGAACCTGGAGCATTTGTGGCGAAAAATTTCGACGACTCTTCGTTTAGCGAACTTTTGCATTAATGGCACAAGTTCATCCGGGTTTTTTTACCGACTTTCGTGTTGTAACGAAACAGTCCGAAACGCCCCAAAACATGTGTTTTGTGTCCCATTGAGTCGATCGGGTGTATTCGTTGCGAAAATTTACAACGCAACTTCGCTTAGCGAACTTGTGCGTTAATGGCACCTGTTCGGCAAGTTTTGCATCGACTTTTGTGCAGTAACGAAACGGTGCAAAACGCCCCAAAACATGAGTTTTGGGTCCAATAGAGTCGATCGTGTGCGTTCGTTGCAAAAAATTCTGAGGCAACTTCGCTTAGCGAACTTGTGCGTTGATGGCACAAGTTCAGCCGATTTTGCATCAACTTTCGTGCAATTACAAAACGGTCCGAAATGCCCCAAACATGAGTTTTGGGTTGACTGGAGTGAACCAGGTGCTTTCGTGGTGAAAAATATAGAGGACTCTTCGTTTAGCGAACTTTTGCATTAATGGCACAAGTTCATCCGGTTTTGCATCGACTTCCGTGCACCAACGAAACGGTCCAAAATGCCCCAAAACAAGAGTTTTGGGTTGATTGGAGTGAACCTGGAGCATTTGTGGCGAAAAATTTAATCGACTCTTCGTTTAGCGAACTTTTGCATTAATGGCACAAGTTCATCCGGTTTTTTTACCGACTTTCGTGTTGTAACGAAACAGTCCGAAACGCCCCAAAACATGTGTTTTGTGTCCCATGGAGTCGATCGAGTGTATTCGTGCGAAAATTTACAACGCAACTTCGCTTAGCGAACTTGTGCGTGAATGGCACCAGTACGGCCGGTTTTGCATCGACTTTCGTGCAGTAACAAAACGGTCCAAAATGCCCTAAAACCAGGGTTTTGGGTGCAGCGGAGTGGATCGGGTGCGTTCATTGCAAAAAGTTCCGACGCAACTTCGTTTAGTGAACTTGTGCGTTAATGGCACCTGTTCGGCAAGTTTTGCATCGACTTTTGTGCAGTAACGAAACGGTGCGAAACGCTCCAAAACATGAGTTTTGGGTCCAATAGAGTCGATCGTGTGCGTTCGTTGCAAAAAATTCTGAGGCAACTTCGCTTAGCGAAGTTGTGCGTTGATGGCACAAGTTCAGCCGGTTTCTTTTCAACTTTCGTGCAATTACAAAACGGTCCGAAATGCCCCAAACATGAGTTTTGGGTTGACTGGAGTGAACCAGGTGCATTCGTGGTGAAAAAAATCGAGGACTCTTCGTTTAGCGAACTTTTGCATTAATGGCACAAGTTCATCCGGTTTTGCATCGACTTTCGTGCACCAACGAAACGGTCCGAAATGCCCAAAACATGAGTTTTGGGTTGACTGGAGTGAACCTGGAGCATTTGTGGTGAAAAATTTCGACGACTCTTCGTTTAGCGAACTTTTGCATTAATGGCACAAGTTCATCCGGTTTTTTTACCGACTTTCGTGCTGCAACGAAACGGCCCGAAACGCCCCAAAACATGAGTTTTGTGTCCAATGGAGTGGATCAGGTGCGTTCATTGCGAAAAGTTCCGACGCAACTTCGTTTAGCGAACTTGTGCGTTAATGGCACCTGTTCGGCCAGTTTTGCATCGACTTTCGTGCAGTAACGAAACGGTGCGAAACGCCCCAAAACATGAGTTTTGGGTCCAATAGAGTCGATCGTGTGCGTTCGTTGCAAAAAATTCTGACGCAACTTCGCTTAGCGAACTTGTGCGTTGATGGCACAAGTTCAGCCGGTTTTGCATCAACTTTCGTGCAATAACGAAACGGTCCGAAATGCCCCAAAACATGAGTTTTGGGTTGACTGGAGTGAACCAGGTGCATTCGTGGTGAAAAATATCGACGACAATTCGTTTAGCGAACTTTTGCATTAATGGCACAAGTTCATCCGGTTTTTTTACCGACTTTCGTGTTGTAACGAAACAGTCCGAAACGCCCCAAAACATGTGTTTTGGGTCCCATGGAGTCGATCGGGTGTATTCGTTGCGAAAATTTACAACGCAACTTCGCTTAGCGAACTTGTGCGTTAATGGCACCTGTACGGCCGGTTTTGCATCGACTTTCGTGCAGTAACAAAATGGTCCAAAATGCCCTAAAACAAGGGTTTTGGTTGCAGCGGAGT
This sequence comes from Panicum miliaceum, assembly GCA_032594955.1. Lineage (NCBI taxonomy): Eukaryota > Viridiplantae > Streptophyta > Magnoliopsida > Poales > Poaceae > Panicum > Panicum miliaceum. Next base: position 24,527,830 of record CM064066.1, on the reverse strand, counting down.
GGATCGGGTGCGTTCATTGCAAAAAGTTCCGACGCAACTTCGTTTAGCGAACTTGTGCGTTAATGGCACCTGTTCGGCAAGTTTTGCATCGACTTTTGTGCAGTAGCGAAACGGTGCGAAACGCCCCAAAACATGAGTTTTGGGTCCAATAGAGTCGATCGTGTGCGTTCGTTGCAAAAAATTCTGAGGCAACTTCGCTTAGCGAACTTGTGCGTTGATGGCACAAGTTCAGCCGGTTTTGCATCAACTTTCGTGCAATTACAAAATGGTCCGAAATGCCCCAAACATGAGTTTTGGGTTGACTGGAGTGAACCAGGTGCATTCGTGGTGAAAATTATCGAGGACTCTTCGTTTAGCGAACTTTTGCATTAATGGCACAAGTTCATCCGGTTTTGCATCGACTTTCGTGCACCAACGAAACGGTCCGAAATGCCCCAAAACAAGAGTTTTGGGTTAACTGGAGTGAACCTGGAGCATTTGTGGCGAAAAATTTAATCGACTCTTCGTTTAGCGAACTTTTGCATTAATGGCACAAGTTCATCCGGTTTTTTTACCGACTTTCGTGTTGTAACGAAACAGTCCGAAACGCCCCAAAACATGTGTTTTGTGTCCCATGGAGTCGATCGGGTGTATTCGTGCGAAAATTTACAACGCAACTTCGCTTAGCGAACTTGTGCGTTAATGGCACCAGTACGGCCGGTTTTGCATCGACTTTCGTGCGGTAACAAAACGGTGCGAAACGCCCTAAAACAAGGGTTTTGGGTGCAGCGGAGTGGATCGGGTGCGTTCATTGCAAAAAGTTCCGACGCAACTTCGTTTAGTGAACTTGTGCGTTAATGGCACCTGTTCGGCAAGTTTTGCATCGACTTTTGTGCAGTAACGAAACGGTGCGAAACGCTCCAAAACATGAGTTTTGGGTCCAATAGAGTCGATCGTGTGCGTTCGTTGCAAAAAATTCTGAGGCAACTTCGCTTAGCGAACTTGTGCGTTGATGGCACAAGTTCAGCCGGTTTTGCATCAACTTTCGTGCAATTACAAAATGGTCCGAAATGCCCCAAACATGAGTTTTGGGTTGACTGGAGTGAACCAGGTGCATTCGTGGTGAAAATTATCGAGGACTCTTCGTTTAGCGAACTTTTGCATTAATGGCACAAGTTCATCCGGTTTTGCATCGACTTTCGTGCACCAACGAAACGGTCCGAAATGCCCCAAAACAAGAGTTTTGGGTTAACTGGAGTGAACCTGGAGCATTTGTGGCGAAAAATTTAATCGACTCTTCGTTTAGCGAACTTTTGCATTAATGGCACAAGTTCATCCGGTTTTTTTACCGACTTTCGTGTTGTAACGAAACAGTCCGAAACGCCCCAAAACATGTGTTTTGTGTCCCATGGAGTCGATCGGGTGTATTCGTGCGAAAATTTACAACGCAACTTCGCTTAGCGAACTTGTGCGTTAATGGCACCAGTACGGCCGGTTTTGCATCGACTTTCGTGCGGTAACAAAACGGTGCGAAACGCCCTAAAACAAGGGTTTTGGGTGCAGCGGAGTGGATCGGGTGCGTTCATTGCAAAAAGTTCCGACGCAACTTCGTTTAGTGAACTTGTGCGTTAATGGCACCTGTTCGGCAAGTTTTGCATCGACTTTTGTGCAGTAACGAAACGGTGCGAAACGCTCCAAAACATGAGTTTTGGGTCCAATAGAGTCGATCGTGTGCGTTCGTTGCAAAAAATTCTGAGGCAACTTCGCTTAGCGAAGTTGTGCGTTGATGGCACAAGTTCAGCCGGTTTCTTTTCAACTTTCGTGCAATTACAAAACGGTCCGAAATGCCCCAAACATGAGTTTTGGGTTGACTGGAGTGAACCAGGTGCATTCGTGGTGAAAAAAATCGAGGACTCTTCGTTTAGCGAACTTTTGCATTAATGGCACAAGTTCATCCGGTTTTGCATCGACTTTCGTGCACCAACGAAACGGTCCGAAATGCCCAAAACATGAGTTTTGGGTTGACTGGAGTGAACCTGGAGCATTTGTGGTGAAAAATTTCGACGACTCTTCGTTTAGCGAACTTTTGCATTAATGGCACAAGTTCATCCGGTTTTTTTACCGACTTTCGTGCTGCAACGAAACGGCCCGAAACGCCCCAAAACATGAGTTTTGTGTCCAATGGAGTGGATCAGGTGCGTTCATTGCGAAAAGTTCCGACGCAACTTCGTTTAGCGAACTTGTGCGTTAATGGCACCTGTTCGGCCAGTTTTGCATCGACTTTCGTGCAGTAACGAAACGGTGCGAAACGCCCCAAAACATGAGTTTTGGGTCCAATAGAGTCGATCGTGTGCGTTCGTTGCAAAAAATTCTGACGCAACTTCGCTTAGCGAACTTGTGCGTTGATGGCACAAGTTCAGCCGGTTTTGCATCAACTTTCGTGCAATAACGAAACGGTCCGAAATGCCCCAAAACATGAGTTTTGGGTTGACTGGAGTGAACCAGGTGCATTCGTGGTGAAAAATATCGACGACAATTCGTTTAGCGAACTTTTGCATTAATGGCACAAGTTCATCCGGTTTTTTTACCGACTTTCGTGTTGTAACGAAACAGTCCGAAACGCCCCAAAACATGTGTTTTGGGTCCCATGGAGTCGATCGGGTGTATTCGTTGCGAAAATTTACAACGCAACTTCGCTTAGCGAACTTGTGCGTTAATGGCACCTGTACGGCCGGTTTTGCATCGACTTTCGTGCAGTAACAAAATGGTCCAAAATGCCCTAAAACAAGGGTTTTGGTTGCAGCGGAGTGGATCGGGTGCGTTCATTGCAAAAAGTTCCGACGCAACTTCGTTTAGCGAACTTGTGCGTTAATGGCACCTGTTCGGCAAGTTTTGCATCGACTTTTGTGCAGTAGCGAAACGGTGCGAAACGCCCCAAAACATGAGTTTTGGGTCCAATAGAGTCGATCGTGTGCGTTCGTTGCAAAAAATTCTGAGGCAACTTCGCTTAGCGAACTTGTGCGTTGATGGCACAAGTTCAGCCGGTTTTGCATCAACTTTCGTGCAATTACAAAATGGTCCGAAATGCCCCAAACATGAGTTTTGGGTTGACTGGAGTGAACCAGGTGCATTCGTGGTGAAAATTATCGAGGACTCTTCGTTTAGCGAACTTTTGCATTAATGGCACAAGTTCATCCGGTTTTGCATCGACTTTCGTGCACCAACGAAACGGTCCGAAATGCCCCAAAACAAGAGTTTTGGGTTAACTGGAGTGAACCTGGAGCATTTGTGGCGAAAAATTTAATCGACTCTTCGTTTAGCGAACTTTTGCATTAATGGCACAAGTTCATCCGGTTTTTTTACCGACTTTCGTGTTGTAACGAAACAGTCCGAAACGCCCCAAAACATGTGTTTTGTGTCCCATGGAGTCGATCGGGTGTATTCGTGCGAAAATTTACAACGCAACTTCGCTTAGCGAACTTGTGCGTTAATGGCACCAGTACGGCCGGTTTTGCATCGACTTTCGTGCGGTAACAAAACGGTGCGAAACGCCCTAAAACAAGGGTTTTGGGTGCAGCGGAGTGGATCGGGTGCGTTCATTGCAAAAAGTTCCGACGCAACTTCGTTTAGTGAACTTGTGCGTTAATGGCACCTGTTCGGCAAGTTTTGCATCGACTTTTGTGCAGTAACGAAACGGTGCGAAACGCTCCAAAACATGAGTTTTGGGTCCAATAGAGTCGATCGTGTGCGTTCGTTGCAAAAAATTCTGAGGCAACTTCGCTTAGCGAACTTGTGCGTTGATGGCACAAGTTCAGCCGGTTTTGCATCAACTTTCGTGCAATTACAAAATGGTCCGAAATGCCCCAAACATGAGTTTTGGGTTGACTGGAGTGAACCAGGTGCATTCGTGGTGAAAATTATCGAGGACTCTTCGTTTAGCGAACTTTTGCATTAATGGCACAAGTTCATCCGGTTTTGCATCGACTTTCGTGCACCAACGAAACGGTCCGAAATGCCCCAAAACAAGAGTTTTGGGTTAACTGGAGTGAACCTGGAGCATTTGTGGCGAAAAATTTAATCGACTCTTCGTTTAGCGAACTTTTGCATTAATGGCACAAGTTCATCCGGTTTTTTTACCGACTTTCGTGTTGTAACGAAACAGTCCGAAACGCCCCAAAACATGTGTTTTGTGTCCCATGGAGTCGATCGGGTGTATTCGTGCGAAAATTTACAACGCAACTTCGCTTAGCGAACTTGTGCGTTAATGGCACCAGTACGGCCGGTTTTGCATCGACTTTCGTGCGGTAACAAAACGGTGCGAAACGCCCTAAAACAAGGGTTTTGGGTGCAGCGGAGTGGATCGGGTGCGTTCATTGCAAAAAGTTCCGACGCAACTTCGTTTAGTGAACTTGTGCGTTAATGGCACCTGTTCGGCAAGTTTTGCATCGACTTTTGTGCAGTAACGAAACGGTGCGAAACGCTCCAAAACATGAGTTTTGGGTCCAATAGAGTCGATCGTGTGCGTTCGTTGCAAAAAATTCTGAGGCAACTTCGCTTAGCGAAGTTGTGCGTTGATGGCACAAGTTCAGCCGGTTTTTTTTCAACTTTCGTGCAATTACAAAACGGTCCGAAATGCCCCAAACGTGAACCTGGAGCATTTGTGGTGAAAATATTTGACGACTCTTCGTTTAGCGAACTTTTGCATTAATGGCACAAGTTCATCCGGTTTTTTTACCGACTTTCGTGCTGTAACGAAACGATCCGAAACGCCCAAAAACATGAGTTTTGGGTCCAATGGAGTCGATCGGGTGTATTCGTTGCGAAAAATTCCAACGCAACTTCGCTTAGCGAACTTGTGCGTTAATGGCACCAGTACGGCCGGTTTTGCATCGACTTTCGTGCTGTAACGAAACGGTCCGAAACGCACTAAAACAAGGGTTTTGGGTCCAGTGGAGTGGATCGGGTGCGTTCATTGCGAAAAGTTCCGACGCAACTTCGTTTAGCGAACTTGTGCGTTAATGGCACCTGTTCGGCAAGTTTTGCATCAACTTTTGTGCAGTAACGAAACGGTGCGAAACGCCCCAAAACATGAGTTTTGGGTCCAATAGAGTCGATCATGTGCGTTCGTTGCAAAAAATTCTGACGCAACTTCGCTTAGCGAACTTGTGTGTTGATGGCACAAGTTTAGCCGGTTTTGTATCGACTTTCGTGCAATAACAAAACGGTCCGAACTGCCCCAAAACATGAGCTTTGGGTCAAATCTAGTAGATCAGGCAAGTTGTTTGCGAAAAATTCTGACGCAACTTCGTTTAGCGAACTTGTGCGTTAAAGGCACCTGTTCGGCCAGTTTTGCATCGACTTTCGTGCAGTAACGATACGGTTTTGCATCGACTTTCGTGCAGTAATGAAACGGTCCGAAACACCCCAAAACATGAGTTTTGGGTCCAATGGAGTCGATCGGGTGCGTTCGTTGCGAAAAATTCCGACGCAACTTCGCTTAGCGAAATTGTGCGTTAATGGCACCTGTTCGGCCGGTTTTGCATCGACTTTCGTGCAGTAACGAAACGGTCCGAAATGCCCTAAAACATGAGTTTTGGGTCCAATGGAGTGGATCGGGTGCGTTCATTGCGAAAAGTTTCGATGCAACTTCGTTTAGCGAATTTGTGCGTTAATGGCACCTGCTCAGCCAGTTTTGCATCGACTTTCGTGCAGTGACGAAACCGTGTGAAACGCCCCAAAACATGAGTTTTGGGTCCAATAGAGACGACCGGGTGCGTTCGTTGTGAAAAATTCTGACGCAACTTCGCTTAGCGAACTTGTGCGTTAATGGCACCTGTTCGGCCGGTTTTGCATCAACTTTCGTGCAGTAACAAAACGGTGCGAAACGCCCCAACAAATGAGTTTTCGGTCCAATGGAGTCAATCGGGTGCGTTCGTTGCGAAAAATTCCGACGCAACTTCGCTTACCGAACTTGTGCGTTAATGGCACCTGTTCGGCCGGTTTTGCATCCACTTTCGTGCAGTAACGAAACGGTCCGAAACGAACCAAAACATGAGTTTTGGGTCTAATGGAGTCGATCGGGTGCTTTCGTTGCGAAAAATTCCTTCGCAACTTCGCTTATCGAACTTGTGCGTTCATAGCACCTGTTCGGCCGGTTTTGCATCGACTTTCGTGCAGTAACCAAACGGTCCGAAATGCCCTAAAACATGAGTTTTGGGTCCAATGGAGTGGATCAGGTGCGTTCATTGCGAAAAGTTCCGATGCAACTTCGTTTAGCGAACTTGTGCGTTAATGGCAGTTGTTCGGCCAGTATTGCACCGACTTTGGTGCAGTAACGAAACGGTCTGAAGCGCCGCAAAACATGAGTTTTGGTTCCAATGAAGTGAATGGGGTGCGTTCATTGCGGAAAAATCCGACGCAACTTCGTTTACCGAACTTGTGCGTTAATGGCAGCCGTTCGGCCTGTTTTGCATCGACTTCCAGAACCGGTCCGAGGCACCCCAAAACATGAGTTTTGGTTCCAATGGACTTGATCGGGTGCGTTCATTGCAAAAAATTACGACGCAACTTCGTTCAACGAACTTTTGAGCTAATGGCACAATTTCAGCCGGTTTTGTATCGACTTTCGTGCAGTAACGAAACGGTCCGAAACGCCCCAAAACATGAGTTTTGGGTCTAATGGAGTGGATCGGGTGCGTTCGTTGCGAAAAATTCTGACGCAACTTAGTTTAGCGAATTTCTGCGTTAATGGTAGTTGTTCCACCAGTTTTGCATCGACTTTCGTGCAGTAACAAAACGGTCCAAAATGCCCCAAAACATGAGTTTTGGGTCCAATGGAGTGGATCGGGTGGGTTCGTGACGAAAAATTCCTACGCAACTTCGTTTAGCGAACTTGTGCGTTAATGGCAGTTGTTCGGCCAATTTTGCATCGAGTTTCGTGCAGTAACAAATGGTCTGAAACGCCCCAAAACATGAGTTTTGGGGCCAATGGAGGGGATAGGATGCGTTCTTTGCGAAAAATTAGGACGCAACTTCGTTTAGCGAACTTCTGAGCTAATGGCACCTGTTCGGCCAGTTTATCATTGAATTTCGTGCAGTAACGAAACGGTCCGAAACGCCCCAAAACATGAGCTTTGGATCGAATGGAGTGGATCCTGTGCGTTTGTTGCGAAAAGTTCCGACGCAGCTTCGTTTAGCGAACTTGTGCATTAATGGCACCGGTTCGGCCATTTTTGCATCGTCTTTCGTGTAGTAACAAAATTGTCTGAAATGCCCCAAAACATGAGTTTTGGATCCAATGGAGTGGATCGGGTGTGTTAGTTGCGAAAAATTCCGACGCAACTTCGTTTAGCGAACTTGTACGTTAATGGTACCCGTTCGGTCAGTTTTGCATCGACTTTCATGCAGTAACGAAACAGTTCGAAACACTCCAAAACATGAGTTTTGGGTCCAATGGAGTGGATCGGGTGCGTTCGTTGTGAAAAATTCAGACGCAACTTAGTTTAGCGAACTTGTCCGTTAATGGCAGTTGTTCGGCCATTTTTGCATCGACTTTCGTGCAGTAACGAAATGGTCTGAAACGCCCCAAAACATGAGTTTTGGGTTGAATGAAGTGCATCAGGTGCACTCATGGCGAAAAATTCCTACGCAACTTCGTTTAGCGAACTTGTGTATTAATGGCACAAGTTCAGCCGGTTTTGCATCAACTTTCGTGCAGTAACGAAACGGTCCGAAACGCCCCAAAACATGAGTTTTGGGTCCAATGGAGTGGATCGGGTGGGTTCGTTGCGAAAAATTCCTACGCAACTTCGTTTAGCGAACTTGTGCGTTAATGGCAGTTGTTCGGCCAGTTTTGCATCGACTTTCATGCAGTAACAAATGGTCTGAAACGCCCCAAAACATGAGTTTTGGGGCCAATGGCGTGGATCTGGTGCGTTCATTGCGAAAAATTCTGACGCAACTTAGTTTAGCGAATTTGTGCGTTAATGGTAGTTGTTCGGTCAGTTTTGCATCGACTTTTGTGCAGTAACGAAACGGTCCAAAATGCCCCAAAACATGAGTTTTGGGTCCAATGGAGTGGATCGGGTGGGTTCGTGGCGAAAAATTGCTACGCAACTTCGTTTAGCGAACTTGTGCGTTAATGGCACCTGTTCGGCAAGTTTTGCATCGACTTTTGTGCAGTAACGAAACGGTGCGAAACGCCCCAAAACATGAGTTTTGGGTCTAATAGAGTCGATCATGTGCGTTCGTTGCAAAAAATTCTGACGCAACTTCGCTTAGCGAACTTGTGTGTTGATGGCACAAGTTCAGCCGGTTTTGTATCGACTTTCGTGCAATAACAAAACGGTCCGAAATGCCCCAAAACATGAGCTTTGGGTCAAATCTAGTAGATCAGGCAAGTTGTTTGCGAAAAATTCTGACGCAACTTCGTTTAGCGAACTTGTGCGTTAAAGGCACCTGTTCGGCCAATTTTGCATCGACTTTCGTGCAGTAACGATACGGTTTTGCATCGACTTTCGTGCAGTAATGAAACGGTCCGAAACACCCCAAAACATGAGTTTTGGGTCCAATGGAGTCGATCGGGTGCGTTCGTTGCGAAAAATTCCGACGCAACTTCGCTTAGCGAAATTGTGCGTTAATGGCACCTGTTCGGCCGGTTTTGCATCGACTTTCGTGCAGTAACGAAACGGTCCGAAATGCCCTAAAACATGAGTTTTGGGTCCAATGGAGTGGATCGGGTGCGTTCATTGCGAAAAGTTCCGATGCAACTTCGTTTAGCGAATTTGTGCGTTAATGGCACCTGCTCAGCCAGTTTTGCATCGACTTTCGTGCAGTAACGAAACCGTGTGAAACGCCCCAAAACATGAGTTTTGGGTCCAATAGAGACGACCGGGTGCGTTCGTTGTGAAAAATTCTGACGCAACTTCGCTTAGCGAACTTGTGCGTTAATGGCACCTGTTCGGCCGGTTTTGCATCAACTTTCGTGCAGTAACAAAACGGTGCGAAACGCCCCAACAAATGAGTTTTCGGTCCAATGGAGTCAATCGGGTGTGTTCGTTGCGAAAAATTCCGACGCAACTTCGCTTACCGAACTTGTGCGTTAATGGCACCTGTTCGGCCGGTTTTGCATCCACTTTCGTGCAGTAACGAAACGGTCCGAAACGAACCAAAACATGAGTTTTGGGTCTAATGGAGTCGATCGGGTGCTTTCGTTGCGAAAAATTCCTTCGCAACTTCGCTTACCGAACTTGTGCGTTCATAGCACCTGTTCGGCCGGTTTTGCATCGACTTTCGTGCAGTAACCAAACGGTCTGAAATGCCCTAAAACATGAGTTTTGGGTCCAATGGAGTGGATCAGGTGCGTTCATTGCGAAAAGTTCCGATGCAACTTCGTTTAGCGAACTTGTGCGTTAATGGCAGTTGTTCGGCCAGTATTGCACCGACTTTGGTGCAGTAACGAAACGGTCTGAAGCGCCGCAAAACATGAGTTTTGGTTCCAATGAAGTGAATGGGGTGCGTTCATTGCGGAAAAATCCGACGCAACTTCGTTTACCGAACTTGTGCGTTAATGGCAGCCGTTCGGCCTGTTTTGCATCGACTTTCAGAACCGGTCCGAGGCACCCCAAAACATGAGTTTTGGTTCCAATGGACTTGATCGGGTGCGTTCATTGCAAAAAATTACGACGCAACTTCGTTCAACGAACTTTTGAGCTAATGGCACAATTTCAGCCGGTTTTGTATCGACTTTCGTGCAGTAACGAAACGGTCCGAAACGCCCCAAAACATGAGTTTTGGGTCTAATGGAGTGGATCGGGTGCGTTCGTTGCGAAAAATTCTGACGCAACTTAGTTTAGCGAATTTCTGCGTTAATGGTAGTTGTTCCACCAGTTTTGCATCGACTTTCGTGCAGTAACAAAACGGTCCAAAATGCCCCAAAACATGAGTTTTGGGTCCAATGGAGTGGATCGGGTGGGTTCGTGACGAAAAATTCCTACGCAACTTCGTTTAGCGAACTTGTGCGTTAATGGCAGTTGTTCGGCCAATTTTGCATCGAGTTTCGTGCAGTAACAAATGGTCTGAAACGCCCCAAAACATGAGTTTTGGGGCCAATGGAGGGGATAGGATGCGTTCTTTGCGAAAAATTAGGACGCAACTTCGTTTAGCGAACTTCTGAGCTAATGGCACCTGTTCGGCCAGTTTATCATTGAATTTCGTGCAGTAACGAAACGGTCCGAAACGCCCCAAAACATGAGCTTTGGATCGAATGGAGTGGATCCTGTGCGTTTGTTGCGAAAAGTTCCGACGCAGCTTCGTTTAGCGAACTTGTGCATTAATGGCACCGGTTCTGCCATTTTTGCATCGTCTTTCGTGTAGTAACAAAATTGTCTGAAATGCCCCAAAACATGAGTTTTGGATCCAATGGAGTGGATCGGGTGTGTTAGTTGCGAAAAATTCCGACGCAACTTCGTTTAGCGAACTTGTACGTTAATGGTACCCGTTCGGTCAGTTTTGCATCGACTTTCATGCAGTAACGAAACAGTTCGAAACACTCCAAAACATGAGTTTTGGGTCCAATGGAGTGGATCGGGTGCGTTCGTTGTGAAAAATTCAGACGCAACTTAGTTTAGCGAACTTGTCCGTTAATGGCAGTTGTTTGGCCATTTTTGCATCGACTTTCGTGCAGTAACGAAATGGTCTGAAACGCCCCAAAACATGAGTTTTGGGTTGAATGAAGTGCATCAGGTGCATTCATGGCGAAAAATTCCTACGCAACTTCGTTTAGCGAACTTGTGTATTAATGGCACAAGTTCAGCCGGTTTTGCATCAACTTTCGTGCAGTAACGAAACGGTCCGAAACGCCCCAAAACATGAGTTTTGGGTCCAATGGAGTGGATCGGGTGGGTTCGTTGCGAAAAATTCCTACGCAACTTCGTTTAGCGAACTTGTGCGTTAATGGCAGTTGTTCGGCCAGTTTTGCATCGACTTTCATGCAGTAACAAATGGTCTGAAACGCCCCAAAACATGAGTTTTGGGGCCAATGGCGTGGATCTGGTGCGTTCATTGCGAAAAATTCTGACGCAACTTAGTTTAGCGAATTTGTGCGTTAATGGTAGTTGTTCGGTCAGTTTTGCATCGACTTTTGTGCAGTAACGAAACGGTCCAAAATGCCCCAAAACATGAGTTTTGGGTCCAATGGAGTGGATCGGGTGGGTTCGTGGCGAAAAATTGCTACGCAACTTCGTTTAGCGAACTTGTGCGTTAATGGCACCTGTTCGGCAAGTTTTGCATCGACTTTTGTGCAGTAACGAAACGGTGTGAAACGCCCCAAAACATGAGTTTTGGGTCTAATAGAGTCGATCATGTGCGTTCGTTGCAAAAAATTCTGACGCAACTTCGCTTAGCGAACTTGTGTGTTGATGGCACAAGTTCAGCCGGTTTTGTATCGACTTTCGTGCAATAACAAAACGGTCCGAAATGCCCCAAAACATGAGCTTTGGGTCAAATCTAGTAGATCAGGCAAGTTGTTTGCGAAAAATTCTGACGCAACTTCGTTTAGCGAACTTGTGCGTTAAAGACACCTGTTCGGCCAATTTTGCATCGACTTTCGTGCAGTAACGATACGGTTTTGCATCGACTATCGTGCAGTAATGAAACGGTCCGAAACACCCCCAAAACATGAGTTTTGGGTCCAATGGAGTCGATCGGGTGCGTTCGTTGCGAAAAATTCCGACACAACTTCGCTTAGCGAAATTGTGCGTTAATGGCACCTGTTCGGCCGGTTTTGCATCGACTTTCGTGCAGTAACGAAACGGTCCGAAATGCCCTAAAACATGAGTTTTGGGTCCAATGGAGTGGATCGGGTGCGTTCATTGCGAAAAGTTCCGATGCAACTTCGTTTAGCGAATTTGTGCGTTAATGGCACCTGCTCAGCCAGTTTTGCATCGACTTTCGTGCAGTAACGAAACCGTGTGAAACGCCCCAAAACATGAGTTTTGGGTCCAATAGAGACGACCGGGTGCGTTCGTTGTGAAAAATTCTGACGCAACTTCGCTTAGCGAACTTGTGCGTTAATGGCACCTGTTCGGCCGGTTTTGCATCAACTTTCGTGCAGTAACAAAACGGTGCGAAACGCCCCAACAAATGAGTTTTCGGTCCAATGGAGTCAATCGGGTGTGTTCGTTGCGAAAAATTCCGACGCAACTTCGCTTACCGAACTTGTGCGTTAATGGCACCTGTTCGGCCGGTTTTGCATCCACTTTCGTGCAGTAACGAAACGGTCCGAAACGAACCAAAACATGAGTTTTGGGTCTAATGGAGTCGATCGGGTGCTTTCGTTGCGAAAAATTCCTTCGCAACTTCGCTTACCGAACTTGTGCGTTCATAGCACCTGTTCGGCCGGTTTTGCATCGACTTTCGTGCAGTAACCAAACGGTCTGAAATGCCCTAAAACATGAGTTTTGGGTCCAATGGAGTGGATCAGGTGCGTTCATTGCGAAAAGTTCCGACGCAACTTCGTTTAGCGAACTTGTGCGTTAATGGCAGTTGTTCGGGCCAGTATTGCACCGACTTTGGTGCAGTAACGAAACGGTCTGAAGCGCCGCAAAACATGAGTTTTGGTTCCAATGAAGTGAATGGGGTGCGTTCATTGCAGAAAAATCCGACGCAACTTCGTTTACCGAACTTGTGCGTTAATGGCAGCCGTTCGGCCTGTTTTGCATCGACTTTCAGAACCGGTCCGAGGCACCCCAAAACATGAGTTTTGGTTCCAATGGACTTGATCGGGTGCGTTCATTGCAAAAAATTACGACGCAACTTCGTTCAACGAACTTTTGAGCTAATGGCACAAGTTCAGCCGGTTTTGTATCGACTTTCGTGCAGTAACGAAACGGTCCGAAACGCCCCAAAACATGAGTTTTGGGTCTAATGGAGTGGATCGGGTGCGTTCGTTGCGAAAAATTCTGACGCAACTTAGTTTAGCGAATTTCTGCGTTAATGGTAGTTGTTCGACCAGTTTTGCATCAACTTTCGTGCAGTAACAAAACGGTCCAAAATGCCCCAAAACATGAGTTTTGGGTCCAATGGAGTGGATCGGGTGGGTTCGTGACGAAAAATTCCTACGCAACTTCGTTTAGCGAACTTGTGCGTTAATGGCAGTTGTTCGGCCAGTTTTGCATCGAGTTTCGTGCAGTAACAAATGGTCTGAAACGCCCCAAAACATGAGTTTTGGGGCCAATGGAGGGGATAGGATGCGTTCTTTGCGAAAAATTAGGACGCAACTTCGTTTAGCGAACTTCTAAGCTAATGGCACCTGTTCGGCCAGTTTATCATTGAATTTCGTGCAGTAACGAAACGGTCCGAAACGCCCCAAAACATGAGCTTTGGATCGAATGGAGTGGATCCTGTGCGTTCGTTGCGAAAAAGTTCCGACGCAGCTTCGTTTAGCGAACTTGTGCATTAATGGCACCGGTTCGGCCATTTTTGCATCGTCTTTCGTGTAGTAACAAAATTGTCTGAAATGCCCCAAAACATGAGTTTTGGATCCAATGGAGTGGATCGGGTGTGTTAGTTGCGAAAAATTCCGACGCAACTTCGTTTAGCGAACTTGTACGTTAATGGTACCCGTTCGGTCAGTTTTGCATCGACTTTCATGCAGTAACGAAACAGTTCGAAACACTCCAAAACATGAGTTTTGGGTCCAATGGAGTGGATCGGGTGCGTTCGTTGTGAAAAATTCAGACGCAACTTAGTTTAGCGAACTTGTCCGTTAATGGCAGTTGTTCGGCCATTTTTGCATCGACTTTCGTGCAGTAACGAAATGGTCTGAAACGCCCCAAAACATGAGTTTTGGGTTGAATGAAGTGCATCAGGTGCATTCATGGCGAAAAATTCCTACGCAACTTCGTTTAGCGAACTTGTGTATTAATGGCACAAGTTCAGCCGGTTTTGCATCGACTTTCGTGCAGTAACGAAACGGTCCGAAACGCCCCAAAACATGAGTTTTGGGTCCAATGGAGTGGATCGGGTGGGTTCGTTGCGAAAAATTCCTACGCAACTTCGTTTACCGAACTTGTGCGTTAATGGCAGCCGTTCGGACCAGTTTTGCATCGACTTTCAGAACCGGTACGAGGCGCCCCAAAACATGATTTGGGTCCAATTGACTGGATTGGGTGCGTTCATTGCAAAAAATTCCGACGCAACTTTGTTTAGTGAACTTGTGACCTACTGGCACCTATTCGGCCAATTTTGCATTGACTTTCGTGTCATAAGAAATGGTCTGAAACGCCCCAAAATATGAGTTTTGGGTCCAATGGAGGGGATTGGGTATGTCCGTGGCCAAAAATTCCGACGCAACTTCGTTTAGCGAACTTGTGCTTAATGGCAGTTGCTCGGCCAGTTTTGCACCGACTTTGGTGCAGTAACGAAACGATCCGAAACGCCCCAAAGAAGAGTTTTGAGTGCAATGGAGTGGATCGGGTGCGTTCGTTACGAAAAATTCTGACGCAACTTCGTTTACCGAACTTGTGCGTTAATGGCAGCCATTCGGCCAGTTTTGCATCGACTTTCGTGCAGTAACGAAAAGGTCCGAAACGCCGCAAAACATGAGTTTTTGCTTCCAATGGAGTGGATCGGGTGCGTTAGTTGCAAAAATTCCGACGCAACTTCGTTTAGCGAACTTGTGCGTTAATGGCACCCGTTCGGTCAGTTTTGCATCGACTTTAGTGCAGTAACGAAATGGTTTGAAACGCCCCAAAACATGAGTTTTTGGTCGATTGGAGTGGATCCGGAGCGTTCGTTGCGAAAAATTCCGACGCAACTTCGTTTGGCGAACTTGTGCGTTAATGGCACCTGTTCAGCAAGTTTTGCATCGACATTCAGAACCGGTCCGAGGTGCTCCAAAACATGACTTTTGGGTCCAATGGACTGTATCGGATGCATTCATTCCGAAAAATTCCGACGCAACTTCGTTTAGCGAACTTGTGCATTAATGGCACCCGTTCGATCAGGTTTGCATCGACTTTCGTGCAGTAACGAAACGTTTCAAAACACCCCAAAACATGAGTTTTGGGTCCAATGGTGTGGATCGGGTGCGTTCGTTGTGAAAAATTCTGACACAACTTAGTTTAGCGAACTTGTGCGTTAATCGCAATTGTTTGGCCAGTTTTGCATCGACTTTCGTGCAATAACGAAACGGTTTGAAACGCCCCAAAACATGAGTTTTGGGTTGAATGGAGTGCACCAGGTGCATTCATGGCGAATAATTCCTACGCCCCAAAACTTGAGTTTTGGGTCCAATGGAGTGGATCGGGTGCGTTCATTGCGAAAAATTTCAACGCAAACTTCGTTTAGCGAACTTGTGCGTTAATGGCAGTTGTTCGGCCAGTTTTTGCATCAACTTTCGTGCAGTTCGAAACAGTCTGAAATGCCCCAAAACATGAGTTTTGGGGCCAATGGAGGGGATAGGGTGCGTTCCTTATGAAAAATTCCGACGCAACTTCGTTTAGCGAACTTGTGAGCTAATGGCACTTTTTTGGCCAGTTTTGCATTGACTTTCGTGCAGTAAGAAAAGGTCCAAAACGCCCCAAAATATGAGTTTTGGGTCCAATACATGGGATCGGGTGCGTTCGTTGCCAAAAATTCCGACGCAACTTCGTTTAGCGAACTTGTGCGCTAATGGCACCTGTTCGGCCAGTTTTGCATTGACTTTCGTGGAGTAAGAAACGGTCCGAAACGCCTCAAAACATGAGATTTGGGTCCAATGGAGGGGCTTGGGTGCGTTTGTTGCCAAAAATTCGGACGCAACTTCGTTTAGCGAACTTGTGCGTTAATGTCATTTGTTCGGCCAGTTTTGCACGGACTTTGGTGTAGTAACGAAACGGTCCGAAACGCCCGAAAACAAGAGTTTTGAGTCCAAAGGAGTGGATCGGGTGCTTTTGTTGCGAAATATTCCGAAGCAACTTCATTTAGCGAACTTGTGCGTTAATGGCAATTGTTCGGCCAGTTTTGCACCGACTTTGGTGCAGTAACGAAACGGTCTGAAACGCCCGAATACAAGAGTTCTGAGTGCAATGGAGTGGATCGGGTGCGTTCGTTGCGAAAAATTCCGACGCAACTTCGTTTACCGAACATGTGCGTTAATGGCAGCCGTTCGGCCAATTTTGCATCGACTTTCGTGCAGTAATGAAAAGGTCCGAAATGCCCCAAGACTTGACTTTTGGATCGAATGGATTGGATCCGGCGCCATAGTTGCGAAAAATTCTGACGCAGCTTCGTTTACCGAACTTGTGCGTTAAAGGCACCTTTTCGGCCAGCTTTGCATCGACTTTCTTGGAGCAACGAAACGGTCCGAAATAACCCCAAAACTTAAGTTTTAGGCCGAATGGAGTCGATTGGGTGCGTTCGTTGCGAAAAATTCTGACGCAACTTCGTTTAGCGAACTTGTGCGTTAATGACACCTGTTCGCCCAGTTTTGCATCGACTTTCCTGCAGTAACGAAACGGTCCGAAACGCCCCAAAACTTGAGTTTTGGGTCGAATGGAGTCGATCGGATGCGTTCTTTGCGAAAATTTCTAACGCAGCTTCGTTTACCGAACTAGTGCGTTAATGGCACCTGTTCGGTTGGTTTTGTATCGACATTCGTGCTTTAACGAAACGGTCCGAAACGCCCGAAAACTTTATTTTTGGGTCAGTGGAGCGGATCGGGTGCGTTCGATGCGAAAAATTCCCACGCAACTTCGTTTTGCGAACTTGTGCAATGGCACCTGTTCAGCAAGTTTTGCATCGACTTTCCTGGAGCAACGAAACGGTCCGAAACGCCCCAAAACTTGAGTTTTGGGTCGAATGTAGTCGATCAGGTGCGGTCGTTGCGAAAAATTCTGACGCAACTTCGTTTAGCGAACTTGTGTGTTAATGACAACTGTTCGGCTAATTTTGCATCGACTTTCTTGCAGTAACGAAACTGTCCGAAGCGCCCCAAAACATGAGTTTTGGGTCGAATGGAGCCGATCGGGTGTGTTCTTTGCGAAAAGTTCCGACGCAACTTCTTTTAGCGAACTTGTGCGTTAATGGTACCAGTTCGGCCAGTTTTGCATCGACTTTCGTGCAGTAACAAAACGGTCCGAAACGCCCCAAGACATGACTTTTGGACTGAATGAATTGGATTTGGTGCCATTGTAGCGAAAAATTCTAACGCAACTTCGTTTACCGAACTTGTGCGTTAAAGGCACCTTTTCGGCCAGTTTTGCATCAACTTTTCTGGAGCAACGAAACAGTCTGAAATACCCCAAAACTTGAGTTTTGGGTCGAATGGAGTCGACCGGGTGCGTTCGTTGCGAAAAGTTCCGACGCAACTTCTTTTAGCGAACTTGTGCGTTAATGCCACAAGTTCGACCAGTTTTGCATCGACTTTCCTGGAGCAACGAAACGGTCCGAAACGCCCCAAAACATGAGTTTTGGGTCGAATGGAGTGGATCGGGTGCGTTCATTACGAAAAATTCGGATGCAGCTTCGTTTAGCGAACTTGTGCGTTAATGACACCTGTTCGGCTAATTTTGCATCAACTTTCTTGCAATAACAAAACTGTTCGAAGCGCCCCAAAACTTGAGTTCTCGGTCGAATGGAGTCGATCGGGTGCGTTCTTTGCGAAAAGTTCCGACGCAGCTTCGTTTACCGAACTTGTGCATTAATGGCATCTGTTCGGCCGGTTTTGTATCGACTTTCGTGCTATAACGAAACGGTCCGAAACGCCCGAAATCTTGATTTTTGGGTCAATGGAGCGGATCGGGTGCGTTCGATGCGAAAAAGTTCCGACGCAACTTCTTTTAGTGAACTTGTGCGTTAATGGCACCAGTTCGGCCAGTTTTGCATTGACTTTTGTGCAGTAACGAAATGATCCGAAACGCCCCAAGACATGACTTTTTGATCGAATGGAGTCGATCGGGTGCGTTCTTTGCGAAAAGTTCGAACGCAGCTTCGTTTACCGAATTTGTGCGTTAATGGCACCTGTTCGGCTGGTTTTGTATCGACATTCGTGTTGTAACGAAACGGTCCGAAACGCCCAAAAACTTGATTTTTGGGTCAATGGAGTGGATCGGGTGCGTTCGATGCGAAAAATTCCCACGCAACTTCGTTTAGCGAACATGTGCAATGGCACCTGTTCGGCAAGTTTTGCATCGACTTTCCTGGTGCAACGAAACGTCCGAAACGCCCCAAAACATGAGTTTTGGGTCGAATGGAGTGGATCGGGTGCGTTCGTTGCGAAAAATTCGGATGCAGCTTCGTTTAGCGAACTTGTGCGTTAATGACACCTGTTCGGCCCAATTTTGCATCAACTTTCTTGCAATAACAAAACTGTTCGAAGCGCCCCAAAACTTGAGTTCTGGGTCGAATGGAGTCGATCGGGTGCGTTCTTTGCGAAAAGTTCTGACGCAGCTTCGTTTACCGAACTTGTGCATTAATGGCACCTGTTCGGCCGGTTTTGTATCGACTTTCGTGCTATAACGAAATGGTCCGAAACGCACGAAATCTTGATTTTTGGGTCAATGGAGCGGATCGGGTGCGTTCGATGCGAAAAATTTCCGACGCAAGTTCTTTTAGCGAACTTGTGCGTTAATGGCACCAGTTCGGCCAGTTTTGCATCGACTTTTGTGCAGTAATGAAACGATCCGAAACGCCCCAAGACATGACTTTTGGATCGAATGGATTGGATCCGGTGCCATCGTTGCAAAAAGTTCCGACGCAGCTTCGTTTACCGAACTTATGCGTTAAAGGCACCTTTTCGGCTAGGTTTACATCGACCTTCCTGGAGCAACGAAACGGTCCGAAACACCCCAAAACTTGAGTTTTGGGTCGAATGGAGTCGATTGGGTGCGTTCGTTGCGAAAAGTTCCGACGCAACTTCTTTTAGCAAACTTGTGCGTTAATGGCACCAGTTCGACGAGTTTTGCATCGACTTTCGTGCAGTAACGAAACGGTCCGAAACGCCCCAAGACATGACTTTTGGATCGAATGGATTGGATCCGGTGCCATAGTTGCGAAAAATTCTGACGCAGCTTCGTTTACCGAACTTGTGCGTTAAAGGCACCTTTTCGGCCAGCTTTGCATCGACTTTCCTGGAGCAACGAAAAGATCCGATACAAACCAAAACTTGAGTTTGGGGTCGAATGGAGTTGATTGGGTGTGTTCGTTGCGAAAAATTCCGACGCAACTTCGTTTAGCGAACTTGTGCAATGGCACCTGTTCGGCCAGTTTTGCATTGACTTTTCTGCTGTAACGAAACGGTCCGAAGCGCCCCAAAACCTGAGTTTTGGGTCGAATGGAGTCGACCGGGTGCGTTCGTTGCGAAAAGTTTCGACGCAACTTCTTTTAGCGAACTTGTGCGTTAATGGCACAAGTTCGGCCAGTTTCGCATCGACTTTCGTGCAGTAACGAAACGGTCCGAAACGCCCCAAGACATGACCTTTGGATCGTATGGACTGGATTCGGTGCCATCGTTGCGGAAAATTCTGAAGCACCTTCGTTTACCGAACTTGTGCGTTAAAGGCACCTTTTCGGCCAGCTTTGCATCGACTTTCCTGGAGCAACGAAACAGTCCAAAACACACCAAAACTTAAGTTGTGGGTTGAATGGAGTCGAATGGGTGCGTCCGTTGCGAAAAATTCTGACGCAACTTCGTTTAGCGGACTTGTGCGTTAATGACACCTGTTCAGCTAGTTTTGCATCGAATTTCCTGCAGTAACGAAACGGTCCGAAACGCCCCAAAACTTGAGTTTTGGGTCGAATGGAGTCGATCGGGTGCGTTCTTTGCGAAAAGTTCCGACGCAACTTCTTTTAGAGCACTTGTGCGTTAATGGCACCAGTTCGGCCGGTTTTGCATCGACTTTCGTGCAGTAACGAAACGGTCCGAAACGCCTCAAGGCATGACTTTTGGATCGAATGGATTGGATCCGGTGCCATAGGTGCGAAAATTCTGATGCAGCTTCGTTTACCGAACTTGTGCGTTAAAGGCACCGTTTCGGCCAGCTTAGCATCGACTTTCCTAGAGCAACGAAACGGTCTGATAGAACCCAAAACTTGAGTTTTGGGTCGAATGGAGTCGACTAGGTGCGTTCGTTGCGAAAAATTCGGACGCGACTTCGTTTATCGAACTTGTGCGTTAATGACACCTGTTCGGCCAGTTTTATATTGACTTTCCTGCAGTAACGAAACGGTCCGAAGCGCCCCAAAACTTGAGTTTTGGGTCGAATGGAGTCGACCGGGCGCGTTCGTTACGGAAAGTTCCAACGCAACTTATTTTAGCGAACTTGTCCGTTAATGGCACCTGTTCGGCCGGTTTTGCATCGACTCTCGTGCAGTAACGAAACGGTCCGAAACGCCCCAAAACATGACTTTTGGATCGAATGGAGTGCATCCGGTGCCGTCGTTGCGAAAAGTTCCGACGCAACTTCTTTTAGCAAACTTGTGCGTTAATGGCACCACTTCGACGAGTTTTGCATCGACTTTCGTGCAGTAACGAAACGGTTCGAAACATGAGTTGTGGGTCGAATGGAGTCGATCGGGTGCGTTCTTTGTGAAAAGTTCGGACGCAACTTCTTTTAGAGAACTTGTGCGTTTATGGCACCAGTTTGGGCGGTTTTGCATCGACTTTCGTGCAGTAACGAAACGGTCCAAAACGCCTCAAGGCATGACTTTTGGATCGAATGGATTGGATCCGGTGCCATAGGTGCGAAAAATTCTAATGCAGCTTCGTTTACCGTACTTGTGCGTTCACGGCACCTTTTCGGCCAGCTTTGCATCGACTTTCCAGGAGCAACGAAACGGTCTGATAGAACCCAAAACATGAGTTTTGGGTCGAATGGAGTCGACTGGGTGCGTTCGTTGCGAAAAATTCTGACGCAACTTCGTTTATCGAACTTGTGCATTAATGACACCTGTTCGGCCCAGTTTTATATTGACTTTCCTGCAGTAATGAAACGGTCCGAAGCGCCCCAAAACTTGAGTTTTGGGTCGAATGGAGTCGACCGGGCGCGTACGTTGCGGAAAATTCCGACGCAACTTCTTTTAGCGAACTTGTGCGTTAATGGCACCTGTTCGGCCGGTTTTGCATCGACTCTCGTGCAGTAACGAAACGGTCCGAAACGCCCCAAAACATGACTTTTGGATCGAATGGAGTGGATCCGGTGCCGTCGTTGGGAAAAGTTGCGACGCAACTTCTTTTAGCAAACTTGTGCATTAATGGCACCACTTCGACGAGTTTTGCATTGACTTTCGTGCAGTAACGAAACGGTCCGAAACGCCCCAAGACATGACTTTTGGATCGAATGGATTGGATCCGGTGCCATAGTTGCGAAAAATTCTGACGCACCTTCGTTTACCGAACTTGTGCGTTAATGGCACCTGTTCGGCCGGTTTTGCATCGACTTTCGTGCAATAACGAAACGGTACGAAATACCGCAGAACATGAGTTTTGGGTCTAATGGAGTGGATCGGGTGCGTTCATTGCGAAAAATTCGGATGCAGCTTCGTTCAGCGACCTTGTGCGTTAATGACACCTGTTCGGCCAATTTTGCATCAACTTTCTTGCAATAACAAAACTGTTCGAAGCGCCCCAAAACTTGAGTTCTGGGTCGAATGGAGTCGATCGGGTGCGTTCTTTGCGAAAAGTTCTGACGCAGCTTCGTTTACCGAACTTGTGCATTAATGGCACCTGTTCGGCCGGTTTTGTATCGACATTCGTGCTATAACGAAACGGTCCGAAACGCCCGAAATCTTGATTTTTGGGTCAATGGAGCGGATCGGGTGCGTTCGATGCGAAAAAGTTCCGACGCAACTTCTTTTAGCGAACTTGTGCGTTAATGGCACCAGTTCGGCCAGTTTTGCATCGACTTTTGTGCAGTAACGAAACGATCCGAAACGCCCCAAGACATGACTTTTGGATCGAATGGATTGGATCCGATGCCATCGTTGCAAAAAGTTCTGACGTAGCTTCGTTTACCGAACTTGTGCGTTAAAGGCACCTTTTCGGCTAGCTTTACATCGACCTTCCTGGAGCAACGAAACGGTCCGAAACACCCCAAAACTTGAGTTTTGGGTCGAATGGTGTCGATTGGGTGCGTTCGTTGCGAAAAATTCCGATGCAACTTCGTTTAGCGAACTTGTGCGTTAATGGCACCAGTTCGGCCAGTTTTGCATCAACTTTCGAGCAGTAACGAAACGGTCCAAAACGCCCCAAGACATGACTTTTGGATCGAATGGATTGGATCCGGTGCCATAGTTGCGAAAAATTCTGACGCAGCTTCATTTACCGAACTTGTGCGTTAAAGGCACCTTTTCGGCCATCTTTGCATCGACTTTCCTGGAGCAACCAAAAGATCAGATACAACCCAAAACTTGAGTTTGGGGTCGAATGGACTCGATTGGGTGCGTTCGTTGCGAAAAATTCCGACGCAATTTCGTTTAGCGAACTTGTGCAATGGCACCTGTTCGGCCAGTTTTGCATTGACTTTCCTGCTGTAACGAAACGGTCCGAAGCGCCCCAAAACTTGAGTTTTGGGTCGAATGGAGTCGACCGGGTGCGTTCGTTGCGAAAAGTTCTGACGCAACTTCTTTTAGCGAACTTGTGCGTTAATGACACATGTTCGGCCAATTTTGCATCGAATTTCTTGCAGTAACGAAACTGTCCGAAGCGCCCCAAAACTTGAGTTTTGGGTCGAATGGAGTCGATCGGGTGCGTTCTTTGAGAAAAGTTCCGACACAACTTCTTTTAGCGAACTTGTGCGTTAATGGCACAAGTTCGGCCAGTTTTGCATCGACTTTCGTGCAGTAACGAAACGGTCCGAAAGGCCCCAAGACATGACTTTTGGATCGAATGGATTGGATCCGGTGCCATCGTTGCGGAAAATTCTGAAGCACCTTTGTTTACCGAACTTGTGCGTTAAAGGCACCTTTTCGGCCAGCTTTGCATCGACTTTCCTGGAGCAACGAAACGGTCCAAAACACCCCAAAACTTAAGTTTTGGGTCAAATGGAGTCGAATGGGTGCGTTCGTTGCGAAAAATTCTGACGCAACTTCGTTTAGCGGACTTGTGCGTTAATGACACCTGTTCAGCTAGTTCTGCATCGAATTTCCTGCAGTAACGAAACGGTCCGAAACGCCCCAAAACTTGAGTTTTGGGTCGAATGGAGTTGATCGGGTGCGGGTGCGTTCTTTGCGAAAAGTTCCGACGCAACTTCTTTTAGAGAACTTGTGCGTTAATGGCACCAGTTCGGCCGGTTTTGCATCGACTTTCGTGCAGTAACGAAACGGTCCGAAACGCCTCAAGGCATGACTTTTGGATCGAATGGATTGGATCCGGTGCCATAGTTGCGAAAAATTCTGATGCAGCTTCGTTTACCGAACTTGTGCGTTAAAGGCACCTTTTCGGCCAGCTTTGCATCGACTTTCCTGGAGCAACGAAACGGTCTGATACAACCCAAAACTTGAGTTTTGGGTCGAATGGAGTCGACTGGGTGCGTTCGTTGCGAAAAATTCTGACGCAACTTCGTTTATCGAACTTGTGCGTTAATGACACCTGTTCGGCCAGTTTTATATTGACTTTCCTGCAGTAACGAAATAGTCTGAAGCGCCCCAAAACTTTAGTTTTGGGTCGAATGGAGTCGACCTGGTGCGTTCGTTGCGGAAAGTTCCGACGCAACTTCTTTTACCGAACTTGTGCGTTAATGGCACCTGTTCGGCCGGTTTTGCATCGACTCTCGTGCAGTAACGAAATGGTCCGAAACGCCCCAAAACATGACTTTCTGATCGAATGGAGTGGATCCGGTGCCGTCGTTGCGAAAACTTCCGACGCAACTTCTTTTAGCAAACTTGTGCGTTAATGGCACCAGTTCGACGAGTTTTGCATCGACTTTCGTGCTGTAACGAAACGGTCCGAAACGCCCCAAGACATGACTTTTGGATCGAATGGATTGGATCCGGTGCCATAGTTGCGAAAAATTCTGACGCACCCTCGTTTACCGAACTTGTGCGTTAATGGCCCCTGTTCGGCCGATTTTGCATCGACTTTCGTGCAATAACGAAACGGTACGAAATACCGCAGAACATGAGTTTTGGGTCCAATGGAGTGGATCGGATGTGTTCGTTTCGAAAAATTCCGACGCAACTTCGTTTAGCGAACTTGTGCGTTAATGGCACCTGTTCGGCCGGTTTTGCATCGACTTTTCTGCAGTAACGAAACGGTCCGAAACGCCCCAAAACTTGTGTTTTGGGTCGAATGGAGCTGATCTGGTGCGTTCGTTGCAAAAAATTCTGACGCAACTTCGTTTAGCGAAATTGTGCGTTAATGCCACATGTTCGGCCAATATTGCATCGATGTTCCTGCAGTAACAAAACGGTCCAAAATGCCCCAAAACATGAGTTTTGGGTCGAATGGAGTGGATCGGGTGCGTTCGTTGTGAAAAATTCCGACGCAACTTCCTTTAGCGAACTTGTGCGTTGATGGCACCATTTCGGCCAGTTTTGCATCGACTTTCGTGCAGTAACGAAACAGTCCGAAACACCCCAAAACATGACTTTTGGATCGAATGGAGTGGATCCAGTGCCATCGTTGCGAAAAAGTCCGACGCAGCTTCGTTTATTGAACTTGTGCGTTAATGGCACCTTTTCGGCAAGCTTTGCATCGACTTTCGTGGTATAACGAAACGGTCCGAAATGCCACAAAATAAGAGTTTTGGGTCCAATGGAGTGGATCGGGTGCGTTCGTTGCGAAAAATTCCGACATAACTTTGTTTATCGAACTTGTGCGTTAATGGCACTTGTTCGGCCGGTTTTGTATCGACTTTCGTGCTATAACGAAACGGTCCGAAACGCCCGAAAACTTGATTTTTGGGTCAATGGAGTGGATCGGGTGCGTTCGATACGTAACATTTCGACGCAACTTCGTTTAGCTTACTTGTGCAATGGCACCTGTTCGGCCAGTTTCGCATTGACTTTCCTGGAGTAACGAAACGGTCCGAAACGCCCTAAAACTTGAGTTTTGGGTAGAATGGAGTCGATCGGGTGCGTTCGTTGTGAAAAATTCTGATGCAACTTCGTTTAGCGAACTTGAGCGTTAATGACACTTCTCCGGCCAATTTCGCATCGACTTTCATGCAGTAACGAAACTGTCTGTAGCGCCCCAAAACTTGAGTTTTGGGTCGAATGGAGTCGATCGGGTGCGTTCTTTGCGAAAAGTTCTGACGCAACTTCTTTTAGCGAACTAGTGTGTTAATGGCACCAGTTCGGCCAGTTTTGCATCGACTTTCTTGCAGTAATGAAACGGTCCAAAAGGCCCCGAAACATGACTTTTGGATTAAACGGATTGGATCCGGTGCCATAGTTGCGAAAAATTCTGACGCAGCTTCGTTTACCGAACTTGTGCGTTCAAGGCACCTTTTCGGCCAGCTTTGCATCGACTTTCCTGGAGCAATGAAACGGTCCGAAACACCCCAAAACTTGAGTTTTGGGTCGAATGGAGTCGATTGGGTGCGTTCGTTGCGAAAAATTCTAACGCAACTTCGTTTAGCGAACTTGTGCGTTAATGACACATGTTCGGCCAGTTTTGCATTGAATTTCCAGCAGTAACGAAACGATCTGAAGCGCCCCAAAACATGAGTTTTCTGTCGAATGGAGTCGACCGGGTGCGTTCGTTGCGAAAAGTTCCGACACAACTTCTTTTAGCGAACTTGTGCATTAATGGCACCTGTTCGGCCGGTTTTGCATCGACTTTCGTGCAGTAACAAAACGGTCCGAAATGACCCAAAACATGAGTTTTGGGTCCAATGGAGTGGATCAGGTGCGTTCGTTGCGAAAAGTTCCAACGCAACTTCGTTTAGAGAACTTGTACGTTAAGGGCACCTATTCGGCCAGTTTTGCATCGACTTTCCTACAGTAATGAAACGGTCCGAAACGCCCCAAAACTTGTGTTTTGGGTCGAATGGAGTCGATCGGGTGCGTTCGTTGCGAAAAATTCTGACGCAACTTCGTTTAGGGAACTTGTGCGTTAATGACACCTGTTGTGCCAATTTTGCATTGACTTTCTTGAAGTAACGAAACTGTCCGAAGCGCCCCAAAACTTGAGTTTTCGGTCGAATGGACTCGATCGGTTGCGTTCTTTGCGAAAAGTTCCGACGCAACTTCTTTTAGCGAACTTGTGCGTTAATGGCACCAGTTCGGCCAGTTTTGCGTCGACTTTCATGCAGTAACGAAACGGTCCGAAACGCCCCAAGACATGACTTTTGGATCGAATGGATTGGATCCGGTGCCATCGTTGCGAAAAATTCTGACGCACCTTCGTTTACCGAACTTGTGCGTTAAAGGCACCTTTTCGGCCAGCTTTGCATCGACATTCCTGGAGCAACGAAACGGTCTGAAACACCGCAAAACTTAAGTTTTGGGTCGAATGGAGTCGATTGGGTGCGTTCGTTGCGAAAAATTCTGACGCAACTTCGTTTAGCGAACTTGTGCGTTAATGACACCTGTTCGGCCAATTTTGCATCGACTTTCCTGCAATAACGAAACGGTCCGAAACGCCCCAAAACTTGAGTTTTGGGTCGAATGGATTCGGTCGGGTGCGTTCTTTGCGAAAAGTTCCGACGCAGCTTCGTTTATCGAACTTTTGCGTTAAAGGCACCTTTTCGGCCAGCTTTGCATCGACTTTCCTGGAGCAACGAAACGGTCCGATACAACCCAAAACTAAGTTTTCGGTTGAATGGAGTCGATTGGGTGCGTTCATTGTGAAAAATTTTGACGCAACTTCATTTAGCGAACTTGTGCGTTAATGACACCTGTTCGGCCAGTTTTCCATTGACTTTCCTGTAGTAACGAAACGGTCCGTAGCGCCCCAAAACTTGGGTTTTGGGTCGAATGGAGTCAACCGGGTGTGTAATGACCCGCTAGGGTTTTATTCCCGATCTTTCGATGAGAGGCGTGCGTGGATAACTCGATTGGTCGATGGAGGTGACGTTCACGGCCCGACTACAGCCTTCCAAGCTGCGCCTTAGCAACCGATACACCCCCTCTAATGGCTGTCGCGATCTTGTGGAGCGCGGCACCCGGCCACTAGGGCACTCGTCCTGCAAGCAATCGAAGAACTAGCAAGAACAAGTATGACAAATACTGAATTTACTAGATGTAAATGAAGGTTTCACACGCAATCTCAATAATGGTGGGGTTCCGAAGACAAGAAGACGGGCGGCTGATCCAGCACGCGCGCTTGCAAGCAAGTAGCGAAGGCTAAACTTGATCTAAACAAAACCCAAGCATCCTTGGTGGCGGCTAAGGGGTATAAGTACGTGGGAGGACGACCACAGGGGTGCTGGGGTCGTACTCCAACCCTAGGACGCGTCCGTAATGGACTCAACTTGATACACGGCCCATTTGGCCAAAACAGGGTGACGCAACACCATGTGCAGAAAATGACTCTGTATTAAGTTTACGATTGCGGTCGACTCGTAATAGATATGGATATGAGGCCAGATCCGTTTGAAAGAAGACTTCATAAGCTTTCCACGACGTACTTGAACGCCCCAATCCGAGTTTATATGCGACCGTGGTGTCCGTCACAAGTTGGTACTGTTCTGCAGTCCGAATCCAGCCTGCGCGAATCCGTTTTCCTTTCGGTCGCCTCCTTGGTTCCTAAGCAAAACAAGAGTACACGGGTCTCCATGACATGACTTTTGGATCGAATGGAGTGGGTCTGGTGCCGTCGTTGCGAAAAGTTCCGACGCAACTTCTTTTACGAACTTGTGCGTTAATGGCACCAGTTCGGCCAGTTTTGCATCGACTTTCGTGCGGTAACGAAACGGTCCGAAACGCCCTAAGACATGACTTTTGGATCGAATGAATTGGATCCGGTGCCATCGTTGCGAAAAATTCTGACGCAGCTTCGTTTACTGAACTTGTGCGTTAAAGGCACCTTTTCGGCCAGCTTTGCATCGACTTTCCTGGAGAAACGAAACGGTCCGAAACACCCCAAAACTTGAGTTTTGGGTCGAATGGAGTCGATTGGGTACGTTCGTTTCGAAAAATTCTGACGCAACTTCGTTTAGCGAACTTGTGCGTTAATGGCACATTTTCGGCCAGCTTTGCATCGACTTTCGTGTAGTAATGAAATGGTCCGAAATGCCCGAAAACATAAGTTTTTGGTCCAATGGATTGGATCGGGTGCGTTCGTTGCGAAAAATTCCGACGCAGCTTCGTTTACCGAACTTGTGCGTTAATGGCACCTTTTCGCCCAGCTTTGCATCGACTTTCGTGCAGTAACGAAACGGTCCCAAATGCCCCAAAACATGAGTTTTGGGTCGAATGGAGTGGATCAGGTGCGTTCGTTGCGAAAAATTCCAACGCAACTTCGTTTAGCAAACTTGTGCGTTAATGGCACCTGTTAGGCCAGTTTTGCATCGACTTTTCTGCAGAACCAAAACGGTCCGAAACGCCCCAAAACATGAGTTTTGGGTTGAATGGAGTGGATCAGGTGCGTTTGTTGCGAAAAATTCAGACGCAGCTTCGTTTAGCGAACTTGTGCGTTAATGGCAGCAGTTCGGCCAGCTTTGCATCGACTGTCGTGCAGTAACGAAACGGTGCGAAACGCCCCAAAACATGAGTTTTGGATCGATTGGAGTGGATCCGGTGCCATCGTTGCAAAAAATTCTGATGCAGCTTCGTTTACCGAACTTGTGCGTTAATGGCACTTTTTCGGTCGGTTTTACATCGACTTTTGTGCTATAACGAAACGGTCCGAAATGCCCGAAAACTTGAGTTCAATGTGAAAAATTCCCACGCAACTTCGTTTAGCGAGCTTGTGCAATGGCACTTGTTCGGCTAGTTTTGCCTCGACTTTCCTGCAGTAAGGAAACGGTCCGAAGCGCCCCAAAACTTGTGTTCTTGGTCGAATAGAGTCGATCGGGTGCGTTCGTTGCAAAAATCCTAACGCAACTTCATTTAGAAAACTTGTGCGTTAATGACACCTGTTCGGCCAGTTTTGCATCGACTTTCCTGCAGTGACGAAACGGTCCGAAGCGCCCCAAAACATGAGTTTTGGGTCGAATGGAGTCCATCGGGTGCGTTCGTTGCGAAAAGTTCCGACGCAACTTCTTTTAGCGAACTTGTGCACTAATGGCACCAGTTCGGCCAGTTATGCATCGACTTTCGTGCAGAAACAAAACGGTCCGAAACGATCCAAAACATGACTTTTGGATCGAATGGAGTGGATCCGGCGCCATCGTTGCTTAAAATTCCGATGTAGCTTCGTTTATCGAACTTGTGCGTTAATGGCACCTTTTTGGCCAGCTTTGCATCGACTTTCGTGAAGTAACGAAACGGTGCGAAACACCCCAAAATATGACTTTTGGATTGAATGGAGTGGATCCGGTGTCATCGTTGGGAAAACTCCGACGCAGCTTCGTTTACCAAACTTGTGCGTTAATGGCACCTGTTCGGCCAGCTTTGCATCGACCTTCGTGCTATAACGAAATGGTCCGAAACGCCACAAAATAAGAGTTTTGGGTCCAATGGAGTGGATCGGGTGCGTTCATTGCGAAAAATTCCGACGCAACTTCGTTTTGCGAACTTGTGCGTTAATGACACCTGTTCGGCCAATTTTGCATCGACTTTCTTGCAGTAACGAAACTGTCCGAAGCGCCCCAAAACTTGAGTTTTTTGTCCAATGGAGTCGATCGGGTGCGTTCTTTGTGAAAAGTTCCGACACAACTTCTTTTAGCGAACTTGTGCGTTAATGGCACCTGTTAGGCTAGTTTTGCATCGACTTTTCTGCAGTAACAAAACGGTCCGAAACGCCCAAAACTTGTGTTTTGGGTCGAATGGAGCTGATCGGGTGCGGCCGTTGCGAACAATTCCGACGCAACTTCGTTTAGCGAACTTGTGCGTTAATGACACCTGTTCGGCCAATTTTGCATCGACTTTCTTGCAGTAACGAAACTGTCCGAAGCGACCCAAAACTTGAGTTTTGGGTCCAATGGAGTCGATCGGGTGCGTTCTTTGCGAAAAGTTCCGACACAACTTCTTTTAGCGAACTTGTGCGTTAAATGCACCAGTTCGGCCAGTTTTGCATCGACTTTCGTGCAGTAACGAAACGATCCGAAACGCCCCAAGACTTGACTTTTGGATCGAATGGATTGGATCCGGCGCCATAGTTGCGAAACATTCTGACGCAGCTTCGTTTACCGAACTTGTGCGCTAAAGGCACCTTTTCGGCCAGCTTTGCATCGACTTTCCTGGAGCAACGAAACGGACGGATACAACCCAAAACTTGAGTTTTGGGTCGAATAGAGTCGATTGGGTGCGTTCGTTGCGAAAAGTTCCGACGCAACTTCGTTTACCAAACTTGTGCGTTAATGCCACAAGTTCGGGCCAGTTATGCATCGACTTTCGTGCAGTAACAAAACGGTCCGATACGCTCCAAAACATGACATTTTGATCAAATGGAGTGGATCCGGTGCCATCGTTGCTTAAAATTCCGACACAGCTTCGTTTACCGAACTTGTGCGTTAGTGGCACCTTTTCGACAAGCTTTGCATCGACTGTCATGTAGTAACGAAATGGTCTGAAACGCCCCAAAACATGAGTTTTGGGTCGAATGGAGTGGATCAGGTGTGTTCGTTGTGAAAAATTCTGACGCAGCTTCGTTTACCGAACTTGTGCGTTAATGGCAAATCTCGGCCATCTTTGCATCGACTTTTGTGATGTAACGAAACAGTCCAGAATGCCCCAAAACATGAGGTTGGGGTCCAATGGAGTGGATCGGGTGCGTTCGTTGCGAAAAATTCCGACGCAACTTCGTTTAGCGAACTTGTGCGTTAATGGCACCTGTTCGGCCAGCTTTGCATCGACTTTCCTGCAGTAAGGAAACGGTCCGAAGCTCCCCAAAACTTGAGTTTTCGGTCCAAAGGAGTGGATCGGGGGCATTCGTTGCGAAAAATTATGACGCAACTTCGTTTAGCAAACTTGTGCAATGGCTCCTGTTCGGACAGTTTTGCGTCGACTTTCCTGGAGCAACGAAACGTTCCGAAACACCCTAAAACTTGAGTTTTCGGTCGAATGGAGTCGATCGGGTGCATTCATTGCGAAAAATCCTAACGCAACTTCATTTAGAAAACTTGTGCATTAATGACACCTGCTCGGCCAGTTTTGCATCGACTTTCCTGCAGTGACGAAACGGTCCGAAGCGCCCGAAAACTTGAGTTTTGGGTCGAATGGAGTCCATCGGGTGCGTTCGTTGCGAAATGTTCCGACCCAAGTTCATTTAGCGAACTTGTGCGTTAATGGGCACCTGTTCGGCCTGTTTTGCATCGACTTTCCTTGCAGTAAGGAAACGGTCCGAAGCGCCCCAACACTTGAGTTTTGGGTCGAATGGAGTCGACCGGGTGCATTCCGTTGCGAAAAGTTCCGACGCAACTTCTTTGAGCGAACTTGTGCTTTAATGGCACCAGTTCGGCCGGTTTTGCATCGACTCTCGTGCAGTAACGTAACGGTTCGAAACGCCCCAAAACATGACTTTTTGATCGAATAGAGTGGATCCGGTGCCATCGTTGCGAAAAATTCTGACGCAGCTTTGTTTAGCGAAGTTGTGCGTTAATGGCACCTTTTCGGCCAGCTTTGCATCGACTTTCGTGCAGTAACGAAACCGTCCGAAACGCCCCAAAACATGAGTTTTGGGTCCAGTGGAGCGGATCAGGTGCATTCGTTGCGAAAAATTCCGACGCAACTTCGTTTAGCGAACTTGTGCGTTAATGGCACCTGTTCGGCCGGGTTTGCATCGACTTTCGTGCAATAACGAAACGGTCCGAAATGCCCCAAAACATGAGTTTTGGGTCGAATGGAGTGGATCGGGTGCGTTCGTTGCGAAAAATTCCGACGCAGCTTCGTTTAGCGAACTTGTGCGTTAGTGGCACCAGTTCGGCCAGTTTTGCAGCGACTTTCGTGCACTAACGAAACGGTCCGAAACACCCCCAAAACATGACTTTTGGATCGAATGGAGTGGACCCGGTGCCGTCGTTGCGAAAAATTCCGACGCAGCTTCGTTTACCGAACATGTGCGTTAATGGAACCTTTTCGGCCAGCTTTGCATCGACTTTCGTGTAGTAATGAAACAGTCCGAAACGCCCCAAAACATGAGTTTTGGGTCAAATGGAGTGGATGGGTGCGTTCGTTGCGAAAAAGTCCAACGCAACCTTCATATAGCGAACTTGTGCGTTAATGGCACCTGTTCGGCCAGTTTTGCATCGACTTTCCTGCAGTGACGAAACGGTCCAAAGCGCGCCAAAACTTGAGTTTTGGGTCGAATGGAGTCCATCGGGTGCGTTCGTTGCGAAAAGTTCCGACGCAACTTTTTTTAGCGCACTTGTGCATTAATGCCACCAGTTCAGCTAGTTATGCATCAACTTTCGTGCAGTAACAAAACGGTCCGAAACGCTCCAAAACATATCTTTTGGATCGAATAAAGTGGATCCGGTGCCATCGTTGCGAAAAATTCCGACGCAGCTTCGTTTACCGAACTTGTGCGTTAATGGCACCTTTTCGGCCAGCTTTGCATCGACTTTCGTGTAGTAACGAAACGGTCCGAAACACCCCAAAACATGAGTTTTGGGTCCAATGGAGCGGATTAGGTGCGTTCGTTGCAAAAAATTCCGACGCAAATTCGTTTACCGAACTTGTGCGTTAATGGCATCTGTTCGGCCGGTTTTGCATCAACTTTCGTGCAGTAACGAACGGTCTGAAATGCCCCAAAACATGAGTTTTGGGGTCGAATGGAGTGGATCAGGTGTGTTCGTTGTGAAAAATTCTAACGCAGCTTCGTTTACCGAACTTGTGCGTTAATGGCAAATCTCGGCCATCTTTGCATCGACTTTTGTGATGTAACGAAACGGTCCAGAATGCCCCAAAACATGAGGTTGGGGTCCAATGGAGTGGATCGGGTGCGTTCGTTGCGAAAAATTCTGACGCAACTTCGTTTAGCGAACTTGTGCGTTAATGGCACCTGTTCGGCCAGTTTTGCATCGACTTTCCTGCAGTAAGGAAACGGTCCGAAGCGCCCCAAAACTTGAGTTTTGGGTCCAAAGGAGTGGATCGGGGGCGTTCGTTGCGAAAAATTACGACACAACTTCGTTTAGCAAACTTGTGCAATGGCTCCTGTTCGGACAGTTTTGCGTCGACTTTCCTGGAGCAACGAAACGTTCCAAAACGCCCTAAAACTTGAGTTTTCGGTCGAATGGAGTCGATCGGGTGCGTTCATTGCGAAAAATCCTAACGCAACTTCATTTAGAAAACTTGTGCATTTTTAGAAAACTTGTGCATTAATGACACCTGCTCGCCAGTTTTGCATCGACTTTCCTGCAGTGACGAAACGGTCCGAAGCGCCCCAAAACTTGAGTTTTGGGTCGAATGGAGTCCATCGGGTGCGTTCGTTGCGAAATGTTCCGACGCAACTTCGTTTAGCGAACTTGTGCGTTAATGGGCACCTGTTCGGCCAGTTTTGCATCGACTTTCCTGCAGTAAGGAAACGGTCCGAAGCGCACTAAAACTTGAGTTTTGGGTCGAATGGAGTCGACCGAGGTGCGTTCGTTGCGAAAAGTTCCGACGCAACTTCTTTTAGCGAACTTGTGCTTTAATGGCACCAGTTCGGCCGGTTTTGCATCGACTCTCGTGCAGTAACGTAACGGTCCCAAACGCCCCAAAACATGACTTTTTGATCGAATAGAGTGGATCCGGTGCCATCGTTGCGAAAAATTCCGACGCAGCTTCGTTTACCGAAGTTGTGGCGTTAATGGCACCTTTTCGGCCAGCTTTGCATCGACTTTCGTGTAGTAACGGAACGGTCCGAAACGCCCTAAAACATGAGTTTTGGGTCCAATGGAGCGGATCAGGTGCATTCATTGTGAAAAATTCCGACGCAACTTCGTTTAGCAAACTTGTGCGTTAATGGCACCTGTTCGGTTTTGCATCGACTTCCGTGTAGTAACGAAACGGTCCGAAATGCCCCAAAACATGAGTTTTGGGTCGAATGGAGTCGATCGGGTGCGTTCGTGCGAAAAATTCCCGACGCAGCTTCGTTTAGCGAACTTATGCGTTAGTGGCACCAGTTCGGCCAGTTTTGCATCGACTTTCGTGCACTAACGAAACGGTCCGAAACACCCAAAAACATGATTTTTTGGATCGAATGGAGTGGATCCGGTGCCATCGTTGTGACAACTCCGACGCAGCTTCGTTTACCAAACATGTGTGTTAATGGCACCTTTTCGGCCAGCTTTGCATCGACTTTCGTGCTATAAACAAAACGGTCCGAAACGCCACAAAATATGAGTTTTTGGTCCAATGGAGTGGATCGGGTGCGTTCGTTGCGAAAAATTCTGAAGTAACTTCATTTAGCGAACTTGTGCATTAATGGCTCCTGTTCGGCCTCTTTTGCATCGACTTTCGTGCAGTAACGAAACGGTCTGAAACACCCCTAAATATGACTTTTGGATCGAATGGAGTGGATCCGGTGCCGTCGTTGCGAAAAATTCCGACGCAGCTTCGTTTACCGAACTGTGTGTGTTAATGGAACCTTTTCGGCCAGCTTTGCATTGACTTTCGTGTAGTAATGAAACGGTCTGAAACGCCCCAAAACATGAGTTTTGTGTCCAA
This sequence comes from Panicum miliaceum, assembly GCA_032594955.1. Lineage (NCBI taxonomy): Eukaryota > Viridiplantae > Streptophyta > Magnoliopsida > Poales > Poaceae > Panicum > Panicum miliaceum. The sequence goes on along the minus strand of CM064066.1, from coordinate 24,493,180 downwards.
AGGAGTGGATCGGGTGCGTTCGTTGCGAAAAATTCTGACGCAACTTTGTTTAGCGAACTTGTGCGTTAATCTGTTCGGCCAGTTTTGCATCGACTTCCTTCAGTGATGAAACGGTCCGAAGCGCCCCAAAACTTGAGTTTTGGGTCGAATGGAGTCCATCGGGTGCGTTCGTTGCGAAAAGTTCCGACGCAACTTTCTTTTAGCGAACTTGCGCATTAATGGCACCAGTTTGGCCAGTTATGCATCAACTTTCGTGCAGAAACAAAACGGTCCGAAACGCTCCAAAACATAACTTTTGGATCGAATAGAGTGGATCCGGTGCCATCGTTGCAAAAAATTCCAACGCAGCTTCGTTTACCCGAACTTGTGCGTTAATGGCACCTTTTCGGCCAGTTTTGCATCGACTTTCCTGCAGTAACGAAAACGGTCCGAAACTTTCCAAAACATGAGTTTTGGGTTGATTGGAGTGGATCAGGTGCGTTCGTTGCGAAAAATTCTGACGCAGCTTCGTTTACCGAACTTCTGCGTTAATGTCAAATTTCGGCCATCTTTGCATCGACTTTCGTGCAGTAACGAAACGGTCCGAAACACCCAAAAACATGACTTTTAAATCGAATGGAGTGGATCCGGTGCAATCGTTGTGAAAACTGCGACGCAGCTTCGTTTACCAAACTTGTGCGTTAATGGCACCTTTTCGGCCAGCTTTGCATCGACTTTCGTGCTATAACGAAACGGTCTGAAACGCCACAAAATATGTGCGTTCGTTGCGAAAAATTCCGAAGTAACTTCGTTTAGCGAACTTGTGCGTTAATGGCACCTGTTCGGCCTCTTTTGCATCGACTTTCGTGCAGTAACGAAACGGTCCGAAACACCCCAAAACATGACTTTTGGATCGAATGGAGTGGATCCGGTGCCGTCGTTGCGAAAAATTCCGACGCAGCTTTGTTTACCGAACTTGTGCGTTAATGGAACCTTTTCGGCCAGCTTTGCATCGACTTTCTTTTAGTAACGAAACGGTCCGAAACGCCGGAAAAACTTGGGTTTTGGGTCCAATGGAGTTCATCCGGTGTGTTCGTTGCGAAAAATTCCGACGCAACTTCGCTTAGCGAACTTGTGCGTTAATGCCACAAGTTCGGCCCAGTTTTGCATCGACTTTCCTGCAGTAACGAAACGGTCTGAAATGCCCCAAAACATCAGTTTTGGGTAGAATGGAGTGGATAAGGTGCATTCGTTGTGAAAAATTCCGACGCAGCTTCGTTTACCCGAACATATCCGTTAATGGCAAATTTCGGCCATCTTTGCATCGACTTTCGTGATGTAACGAAACGGTCCGGAATGCCTCAAAACATGAGGTTTTGGGGCCATTGGGAGTGGATCGGGTGCGTTCGTTTGCGAAAAATTCCGACGCAACTTCATTTAGCGAACTTGTACGTTAATGCCAACGTGTTCGGCTGGATTTGAATCAACTTTCGTGCAGTAACGAAACGGTCCGAAACGCCCAAAAACTTGAGTTTTGGGTCCAATGGAGTGGATCGGGGGCATTCGTTGCGAAAAAATTATGACACAACTTCGTTTAGCAAACTTGTACAATGGCTCCTGTTGGGACAGTTTTGCGTCGACTTTCCTGGAGCAACGAAACGTTCCGAAACGCCCTAAACTTGAGTTTTCGGTCGAATGGAGTCGATCGGGTGCGTTCATTGCGAAAAATCCTAACGCAACTTCATTTAAAAAAACTTGTGCGTTAATGACACCTGTTGAGCCAGTTTTTCATCGACTTTCCAGCAGTGACGAAATGGTCCGAAGCGCCCCAAAACTTGGGTTTTGGGTCGAATGGAGTCCATCGGTGTGCGTTCGTTGCGAAAAGTTGCGACGCAACTTCTTTTAGCGCACTTGTGCATTAATGGCACCAGTGTCGGCCAGTTATGCATCAACTTTCGTGCAGTAACAAAACGGTCCAAAACGCTCCAAAACATGGTTTTGGGTCCAATGGAGCGGATCAGTGCGTTCATTGCGAAAAAATACGGATGCAACTTCGTTTAGCGCACTTGTGCGTTAATGGCACATGTTCGGCCCGGTTTTGCATCGACTTTCCTGCAGTAAGGAAATGGTCCGAAACGCCCCAAAACATGTGTTTTGGGTCGAATGGGAGTGGATCCGGTGCGTTGTTGCGAAAAATTCCGACGCAGCTTCGTTTACCGAACTTGTGCGTTAATGCCACAAGTTCGGCCAGCTTTGCTTCAACTTTCCTGCAGTAAAGAAACGGTCCGAAACGCCCCAAATATGAGTTTTGAGTCCAATGGAGTGGATCGGGGGCGTTCGTTACGAAAAATTACGACGCAACTTCGTTTAGCAAACTTGTGCAATGGCTCCTGTTCGGACAGTTTTGTGTCGACTTTCCTGGAGCAACGAAACGTTCCAAAACGCCCCAAAACTTGAGTTTTGGGTACGAATGGAGTCGATCGGGCGTGCGTTCGTTGCGAAAATCCTCTCGCAACTTCATTTAGAAAACTTGTGCGTTAATGATACCAGTTTGGCCCGTTTTGCGTCGACTTTCCAGAAGTGATGAAACGGTCCAAAGCGCCCCAAAACTTGAGTTTTGGGTCGAATGGAGTCCATCGGGTGCGTTCGTTGCGAAAAGTTGCGACGCAACTTCTTTTAGCGAACTTGTGCATTAATGGCACCAGTTCGGCCAGTTATGCATAGACTTTCGTGTAGTAACAAAACGGTCTGGAGTTGATCCGGTGCCATCGTTGCTTAAAATTCCGACACAGCTTCGTTTACCGAACTTGTGCGTTAGTGGCACCTTTTCGGCCAGCTTTGCATCGACTTTCGTGTAGTAACGAAACGGTCCGAAACGCCCCAAAACATGGGTTTTGGGTCCAATGGAGCGGATCAGGTGCGTTCGTTGCGAAAAATTCCGACGCAACTTCGTTTAGCGCACTTGTGCGTTAATGGCACCTGTTCGGCCGGTTTTGCATCGACTTTCGTGTAGTAACGAAACGGTCCGAAACGCCCCAAAACATGGGTTTTGGGTCCAATGGAGCGGATCAGGTGCGTTCGTTGCGAAAATTTCCGACGCGACTTCGTTTAG
>CM064066.1:24467681-24489989 GCA_032594955.1 Panicum miliaceum | reverse complement strand
TGCGTTAATGCCACTAGTTCGGCCAGTTTTGCATCGAGTTTCCAGCAGTAACGAAACGGTCCGAAACGCCCGAAAACATGAGTTTTGGGTCGAATGGAGTGGATCAGGTGCGTTCGTTGCGAAAAATTCCGACGCAGCTTTGTTTACCGAACTTGTGCGTTAATGGCACCTTTTCGGCCACCTTTGCATCGACTTTCATGATGTAACGAAACGGTCCGAAATGCCCAAAAACATGACGTTTGTGTCCAATGGACTGGATCGGGTGTGTTCGTTGCGAAAAATTCCGATGCAACTTCGTTTAGCGAACTTGTACGTTAATGGCACCTTTTCGGCCGGTTTTGCATCAACTTTCGTGCAGTTACGAAACGGTCCAAAACGCCCGAAAACTTGAGTTTTGGGTCCAATGGAGTGGATCGGTGGCGCTCGTTATGAAAAATTACGACGCAACTTTGTTTAGCAAACTTGTGCAATGGCACCTGTTCGGACAGTTTTGCGTCGACTTTCCTGGAGCAACGAAACGTTCCGAAACGACCCAAAACTTGAGTTTTGGGTCCAATGGAGTCGATCGGGTGCGTTCGTTGCGAAAAATCCTCTCGCAACATCATTTAGAAAACTTGTGCGTTAATGACACCTGTTCGGCCAGTTTTCATCGACTTTCCTGCAGTGATGAAACGGTCCAAAGCGCCCCAAAACATGAGTTTTGGGTCGAATGGAGTCCATCGGGTGCGTTCGTTGCGAAAAGTTCCGACGCAACTTCTTTTAGCGAACTTGTGCATTAATAGCACCAGTTCGGCCAGTTATGCATCGACTTTCGTGCAGTAACAAAACGGTCTGGAACGCTCCAAAATATGACTTTTAGATCCAATGGAGTGGATCCGGTGCCATCGTTGCTTAAAATTCCGACACAGCTTCATTTACCGAACTTGTGCGTTAGTGGCACCTTTTCGGCTAGCTTTGCATCAACTTTCGTGTAGTAACGAAACGGTCCGAAACGCCCCAAAACCTGGGTTTTGGGTCCAATGGAGCGGATCAGGTGCGTTCGTTGCGAAAAATTCCGACGCAAATTCGTTTACCGAACTTGTGCATTAGTGGCACCTTATCGGCCAGCTTTGCGTCGACTTTCGTCTAGTAACGAAACGTTCCGAAACGCCCCAAAACATGGGTTTTGGGTCCAATGGAGCGGATCAGGTGCGTTCGTTGCGAAAAATTCTGACGCAACTTCGTTTACCGCACTTGTGCGTTAATGGCACCTGTTCGGCCGGTTTTGCATCGACTTTCGTGCAGTAACGAAACGGTCCGAAATGCCCCAAAACATGACTTTTGGGTCGAATGCAGTGGATCGGGTGCGTTCGTTGCGAAAAGTTCCGACGCAACTTCGTTTAGCGAACTTGTGCGTTAATGGCACCTATTCGGCCAGTTTTGCGTCGACTTTCCTGCAGAAAGGAAACGGTCCGAAACGCCCCAAAACTTGTGTTTTGGGTCGAATAGAGTTGATTCGGTGCGTTCGTTGCGAAAAATTCCGACGCAACTTTGTTTAGCGAACTTGTGCGTTAATGCCACAAGTTCGGCCAGTTTTGCATCGACTTTCCTGCAGTAAAGAAACGGTCCGAAACGCCCCAAAACATGAGTTTTGGGTCGAATGGAGTGGATCAAGTGCGTTTATTGCGAAAAATTCCGAAATGCCCAAAAACTTGAGTTTGGGTCCAATGGAGTGGATCGAGGGCGTTCGTTGCGAAAAATTACGACGCAACTTCATTTAGCAAACTTGTGCAATGGCTCCTGTTCGGACAATTTTGCGTCGACTTTCCTGGAGCAACAAAACGTTCCAAAACGCCCTAAAACCTGAGTTTTCGGTTGAATGGAGTCGATCGGGTGCGTTCGTTGCGAAAAATCCTGTCGCAACTTCATTTAGAAAACTTGTGCGTTAATGACACCTGTTCGGCCAGTTTTTCATCGACTTTCCGGCAGTGACGAAACGGTCCGAAGCGCCCCAAAACTTGAGTTTTGGGTCGAATGGAGTCCATCGGGTGCTTTCGTTCCGAGAAGTTGCGACACAACTTCTTTTAGCGAACTTGTGCATTAATGGCACCAGTTCGGCCAGTTATGCATCGACTTTCGTGCAGTAACAAAACGGTCCGAAACGCTCCAAAACATGACTTTTAGATCAAATGGACTTGATCCGGTGCCATCGTTGCTTAAAATTCCGACACAACTTCGTTTACCGAACTTGTGCATTAGTGGCACCTTTTCGGCTAGCTTTGCATCGACTTTCGTGTAGTAACGAAACGGTCCGAAACGCCCCAAAACATGGGTTTTGGGTCCAATGGAGCCGATCAGGTGCGTTCGTTGCGAAAAATTCTGACGCAACTTCGTTTAGCGCACTTGTGCGTTAATGGCACCTGTTCGGGCGGTTTTGCATCGACTTTCGTGCAGTAACGAAACGGTCCGAAATGCCCCAAAACATGACTTTTGGGTCGAATGCAGTGGATCGGGTGCGTTCGTTGCAAAAAATTCCGACGCAACTTCGTTTAGCGAACTTGTGCGTTAATAGCACCTGTTCGGCAAGTTTTGCATCAACTTTCCTGCAGTAAGGAAACGGTCCGAAATGCCCCAAAACTTGTATTTTGGGTCGAATGGACTGGATCGGGTGCGTTCGTTGCGAAAAATTCCGATGCAACTTCGTTTAGCGAACTTGTACGTTAATGGCACCTTTTCAGCCGGTTTTGCATCAACTTTCGTGCAGTTACGAAACGGTCCAAAACGCCCGAAAACTTGAGTTTTGGGTCCAATGGAGTGGATCGGTGGCGTTCGTTATGAAAAATTACGATGCAACTTTGTTTAGCAAACTTGTGCAATGGCACCTGTTCGGACAGTTTTGCGTCGACTTTCCTGGAGCAACGAAACGTTCCGAAACGACCCAAAACTTGAGTTTTGGGTCCAATGGAGTCGATCGGGTGCGTTCGTTGCGAAAAATCCTCTCGCAACTTCATTTAGAAAACTTGTGCGTTAATGACACCTGTTCGGCCAGTTTTGCATCGACTTTCCTGCAGTGATGAAACGGTCCGAAGCGCCCCAAAACATGAGTTTTGGGTCGAATGGAGTCCATCGGGTGCTTCGTTGCGAAAAGTTCCGACGCAACTTCTTTTAGCGAACTTGTGCATTAATAGCACCAGTTCGGCCAGTTATGCATCGACTTTCATGCAGTAACAAAACGGTCCGAAACGCTCCAAAACATGACTTTTAGATCCAATGGAGTGGATCCGGTGCCATCGTTGCTTAAAATTCCGACACAGCTTCATTTACCGAACTTGTGCGTTAGTGGCACCTTTTCGGACAGCTTTGCATCAACTTTCGTGTAGTAACGAAACGGTCCGAAACGCTCCAAAACCTGGGTTTTGGGTCCAATGGAGCGGATCAGGTGCGTTCGTTGCGAAAAATTCCGACGCAAATTCGTTTACCGAACTTGTGCGTTAGTGGCACCTTTTCGGCCAGCTTTGCATCGACTTTCGTGTAGTAATGAAACGTTCCGAAACGCCCCAAAACATGGGTTTTGGGTCCAATGGAGCGGATCAGGTGCGTTCGTTGCGAAAAATTCCGACGCAACTTCGTTTAGCGCACTTTTGCGTTAATGGCACCTGTTCGGCCGGTTTTGCATCGACTTTCGTGCAGTAACGAAACGGTCCGAAATGCCCCAAAACATGACTTTTGGGTCGAATGCAGTGGATCGGGTGCGTTCGTTGCGAAAAGTTCCGACGCAACTTCGTTTAGCGAACTTGTGCGTTAATGGCACCTGTTCGGCCAGTTTTGCGTCGACTTTCCTGCAGAAAGGAACCGGTCCGAAACGCCCCAAAGCTTGTGTTTTGGGTCGAATAGAGTTGATTCGGTGCGTTCGTTGCGAAAAATTCCGACGCAACTTTGTTTAGCGAACTTGTGCGTTAATGCCACAAGTTCGGCCAGTTTTGCATCGACTTTCCTGCAGTAAAGAAACGGTCCGAAACGCCCCAAAACATGAGTTTTGGGTCGAATGGAGTGGATCAAGTGCGTTTATTCCGAAAAATTCCGAAACGCCCAAAAACTTGAGTTTGGGTCCAATGGAGTGGATCGAGGGCGTTCGTTGCAAAAAATTACGACGCAACTTCATTTAGCAAACTTGTGCAATGGCTCCTGTTCGGATAGTTTTGTGTCGACTTTCCTGGAGCAACGAAACGTTCCAAAACGCTCCAAAACTTGAGTTTTGGGTCGAATGGAGTCGATCGGGTGCGTTCGTTGCGAAAAATCCTCTCGCAACTTCATTTAGAAAACTAGTGCGTTAATGACACCTGTTCGGCCCAGTTTTTCATCGACTTTCCGGCAGTGACGAAACGGTCCGAAGGGCCCCAAAACTTGAGTTTTGGGTCGGATGGAGTCCATCGGGTGCGTTCGTTCCGAAAAGTTGCGACGCAACTTCTTTTAGCGAACTTGTGCATTAATGGCACCAGTTCGGCCAGTTATGCATCGACTTTCGTGCAGTAACAAAACGGTCCGAAACGCTCCAAAACATGACTTTTAGATCAAATGGAGTTGATCCGGTGCCATCGTTGCTTAAAATTCCGACACAGCTTCGTTTACCGAACTTGTGCGTTAGTGGCACCTTTTCGGCTAGCTTTGCATCGACTTTCGTGTAGTAACGAAACGGTCCGAAACGCCCCAAAATATGGGTTTTGGGTCCAATGGAGCAGATCAGGTGCGTTCGTTGCGAAAAATTCCGACGCAACTTTGTTTAGCAAACTTGTGCAATGGCACCTGTTCGGCCGGTTTTGCATCGACTTTCGTGCAGTAACGAAACGGTCCGAAATGCCCCAAAACATGACATTTGGGTCGAATGCAGTGGATCGGGTGCGTTCGTTGTGAAAAATTCCGACGCAACTTCGTTTAGCCTACTTGTGCGTTAATAGCACCTGTTCGGCAAGTTTTGCATCAACTTTCCTGGAGTAAGGAAACGGTCCGAAATGCCCCAAAACTTGTGTTTTGGGTCGAATGGACTGGATCGGGTGCGTTTGTTGCGATGCAACTTCGTTTAGCGAACTTGTACGTTAATGGCACCTTTTCGGCCAGTTTTGCATCAACTTTCGTGCAGTTACGAAACGGTCCAAAACGCCCGAAAACTTGAGTTTTGGGTCCAATGGAGTGGATCGGTGGCGTTCGTTATGAAAAATTACGACGAAACTTTGTTTAGCAAACTTGTGCAATGGCACCTGTTCGGCCGGTTATCCATCGACTTTCGTGCAGTAACGAAACGGTCCGAAATGCCCCAAAACATGACTTTTCGGTCGAATGCAGTGGATCGGGTGCGTTCGTTGCGAAAAATTCAGATGCAACTTCGTTTAGCAAACTTGTGCGTTAATAGCACCTGTTCGGCAAGTTTTGCATCGACTTTCCTGCAGTAAGGAAACGGTCCGAAACGCCCCAAAACTTGTGTTTTTGGTCGAATGGAGTTGATCCGGTGCGTTCGTTGCGAAAAATTCCGACGCAACTTCGTTTAGCGAACTTGTGCGTTAATGCCACTAGTTCGGCCAGTTTTGCATCGACTTTCCAGCAGTAACGAAACGGTCCGAAACGCCCGAAAACTTGAGTTTTGGGTCGAATGGAGTGGATCCGGTGCGTTCGTTGTGAAAAATTCCGACGCAGCTTTGTTTACCGAACTTGTGCGTTAATGGCACCTTTTCGGCCACCTTTGCATCGACTTTCATGATGTAACGAAACGGTCTGAAATGCCCAAAAACATGACGTTTGTGTCCAATGGACTGGATCGGGTGCGTTCGTTGCGAAAAATTCCGATGCAACTTCGTTTAGCGAACTTGTACGTTAATGGCACCTTTTCGGCCGGTTTTGCATCAACTTTCGTGCAGTTACGAAACGGTCCAAAACGCCCGAAAACTTGAGTTTTGGGTCCAATGGAGTGGATCGGTGGCGTTCGTTCTGAAAAATTACGACGCAACTTTCTTTAGCAAACTTGTGCAATGGCACCTGTTCGGACAGTTTTGCGTCGACTTTCCTGGAGCAACGAAACGTTCCGAAACGACCCAAAACTTGAGTTTTGGGTCCAATGGAGTCGATCGGGTGCGTTCGTTGCGAAAAATCCTCTCGCAACTTCATTTAGAAAACTTGTGCGTTAATGACACCTGTTCGGCCAGTTTTGCATCGACTTTCCTGCAGTGATGAAACGGTCCGAAGCGCCCCAAAACATGAGTTTTGGGTCGAATGGAGTCCATCAGGTGCGTTCGTTGCGAAAAGTTCCGACGCAACTTCTTTTAGCGAACTTGTGCATTAATAGCACCAGTTCGGCAAGTTATGCATCGACTTTCGTGCAGTAACAAAACGGTCCGAAACGCTCCAAAACATGACTTTTAGATCCAATGGAGTGGATCCGGTGCCATCGTTGCTTAAAATTCCGACACAACTTCATTTACCGAACTTGTGCGTTAGTGGCACCTTTTCGGCCAGCTTTGCATCAACTTTCGTGTAGTAACGAAACAGTCCGAAACGCCCCAAAACCTGGGTTTTGGGTCCAATGGAGCGGATCAGGTGCGTTCGTTGCGAAAAATTCAGACGCAACTTTGTTTAGCGAACTTGTGCGTTAATGCCACAAGTTCGGCAAGTTTTGCATCGACCTTCCTGCAGTAAAGAAATGGTCCAAAACGCCCCAAAACATGAGTTTTGGGTCGAATGGAGTGGATCAAGTGCGTTTATTGCGAAAAATTCCGAAACGCCCGAAAACTTGAGTTTGTGTCCAATAGAGTGGATCGAGGGCGTTCGTTGCGAAAAATTACGACGCAACTTCATTTAGCAAACTTGTGCAATGGCTCCTGTTCGGACAGTTTTGTGTCGACTTTCCTAGAGCAACGAAACGTTCCAAAACGCTCCAAAACTTGAGTTTTGGGTCGAATGGAGTCGATCGGGTGCGTTCGTTGCGAAAAATCCTCTCGCAACTTCATTTAGAAAACTTGTGCGTTAATGACACCTGTTCGGCCAGTTTTGCATCGAGTTTCCTGCAGTGATGAAACGGTCTGAAGCGCCCCAAAACATGAGTTTTGGGTCGAATGGAGTCCATCGGGTGCGTTCGTTGCGAAAAGTTCCGACGCAACTTCTTTTAGCGAACTTGTGCATTAATAGCACCAGTTCGGCCAGTTATGCATCGACTTTCGTGCAGTAACAAAACGGTCCGAAACGCTCCAAAATATGACTTTTTTAGATCCAATGGAGTGGATCCGGTGCCATCGTTGCTTAAAATTCCAACACAGCTTCGTTTACCGAACTTGTGCGTTAGTGGCACCTTTTCGGCCAGCTTTGCATCAGCTTTCGTGTAGTAACGAAACGGTCCGAAACGCCCCAAAACCTGGGTTTTGGGTCCAATGGAACGGATCAGGTGCGTTCGTTGCGAAAAATTCCAACGCAAATTCGTTTACCGAACTTGTGCGTTAGTGGCACCATTTCGGCCAGCTTTGCATCGACTTTCGTGTAGTAACGAAATGGTCCGAAACGCCCCAAAACATGGGTTTTGGGTCCAATGGAGCGGATCAGGTGCGTTCGTTGCGAAAAATTCCGACGCAACTTCGTTTAGCGCACTTGTGCGTTAATGGCACCTGTTCGGCCGGTTTTGCATCGACTTTCGTGCAGTAACGAAACGGTCCGAAATGCCCCGAAACATGACTTTTGGGTCAAATGCAGTGGATCGGGTGCGTTCGTTGCGAAAAGTTCCGACGCAACTTCGTTTAGTGAACTTGTGCGTTAATGGCACCTGTTCGGCCAGTTTTGCGTCGACTTTCCTGCAGAAAGGAAACGGTCCGAAACGCCCCAAAACTTGTGTTTTGGGTCGAATAGAGTTGATTCGGTGCGTTCGTTGCGAAAAATTCCGACGCAACTTTGTTTAGCGAATTTGTGCGTTAATGCCACAAGTTCGGCCAGTTTTGCATCGACTTTCCGGCAGTAAAGAAACGGTCCGAAACGCCCCAAAACATGAGTTTTGGGTCGAATGTAGTGGATCAAGTGCGTTTATTGCGAAAAATTCCGAAACGCCCGAAAACTTGAGTTTGGGTCCAATGGAGTGGATCGAGGGCGTTCGTTGCGAAAAATTACGACGCAACTTCATTTAGCAAACTTGTGCAATGGCTCCTGTTCGGACAGTTTTGTGTCGACTTTCCTGGAGCAACGAAACGTTCCAAAACGCTCCAAAACTTGAGTTTTGGGTCGAATGGAGTCGATCGGGTGCGTTCGTTGCGAAAAATCCTCTCGCAACTTCATTTAGAAAACTTGTGCGTTAATGACACCTGTTCGGCCAGTTTTTCATCGACTTTCTGGCAGTGACGAAACGGTCCGAAGCGCCCCAAAACTTGAGTTTTGGGTCGAATGGAGTCCATCGGGTGCGTTCGTTCCGAAAAGTTGCGACGCAACTTCTTTTAGCGAACTTGTGCATTAATGGCACCAGTTCGGCCAGTTATGCATCGACGTTCGTGCAGTAACAAAACGGTCCGAAATGCTCCAAAACATGACTTTTAGATCAAATGCAGTTGATCCGGTGCCATCGTTGCTTAAAATTCCGACACAGCTTCGTTTTGCCGAACTTGTGCGTTATTGGCACCTTTTCGGCTAGCTTTGCATCGACTTTCGTGTAGTAACGAAACGGTCCGAAACGCTCCAAAACATGGGTTTTGGGTCCAATGGAGCAGATCAGGTGCGTTCGTTGCGAAAAATTCCGACGCAACTTCGTTTAGCGCACTTGTGCGTTAATGGCACCTGTTCGGCCGGTTTTGCATCGACTTTCGTGCAGTAATGAAACGGTCCGAAATGCCCCAAAACATGACTTTTGGGTCGAATGCAGTGGATCGGGTGCGTTCGTTGCGAAAAATTCCGACGCAACTTCGTTTAGCGAACCTGTGCGTTAATGCCACTAGTTCGGCCAGTTTCGCATCGACTTTCCAGCAGTAACGAAACGGTCCGAAACGCCCGAAAACATGAGTTTTGGGTCGAATGGAGTGGATCAGGTGCGTTCGTTGCGAAAAATTTCGACGCAGCTTCGTTTACCGAACTTGTGCGTTAATGGCACCTTTTCGGCCACCTTTGCATCGATTTTCATGATGTAACGAAACGGTCCGAAATGCCCAAAAACATGACGTTTGTATCCAATGGACTGGATCGGGTGCGTTCATTGCGAAAAATTCCGACGCAACTTCGTTTAGCGAACTTGTACGTTAAAGGCACCTGTTCGGCCGGTTTTGCATCAACTTTCGTGCACTTACGAAACGGTCCAAAACGCCCGAAATCTTGAGTTTTGGGTCCAATGGAGTGGATCGGTGGCGTTCGTTACGAAAAATTACGACGCAACTTTGTTTAGCAAACTTGTGCAATGGCACCTGTTCAGACAGTTTTGCGTCGACTTTCCTGGAGCAACGAAACGTTCCGAAACGACCCAAAACTTGAGTTTTGGGTCCAATGGAGTCAATCGGGTGCGTTCGTTGCGAAAAATTCTCTCGCAACTTCATTTAGAAAACTTGTGCGTTAATAACACCTGTTCGGCCAGTTTTGCATCGACTTTCCTGCAGTGATGAAACGGTCCGAAGCGCCCCAAAACATGAGTTTTGGGTCGAATGGAGTCCATCGGTTGCGTTCGTTGCGAAAAGTTCCGACGCAACTCTTTTAGCGAACTTGTGCATTAATAGCACCAGTTGGGACAGTTATGCATCGACATTCGTGCAGTAACAAAACGGTCCGAAACGCTCCAAAACATGACTTTTAGATCCGATGGAGTGGATCCTGTGCCATCGTTGCTTAAAATTCCGACACAGCTTCGTTTACCGAACTTGTGCGTTAGTGGCACCTTTTCGGTCAGCTTTTCATCAACTTTCGTGTAGTAACGAAACGGTCCGAAACGCCCCAAAACCTGGGTTTTGGGTCCAACGGAGCGGATCAGGTGCGTTCGTTGCGAAAAACTCCGACGCAAATTCGTTTACCGAACTTGTGCGTTAGTGGCACCTTTTCGGCCAGCTTTGCATCGACTTTCGTGTAGTAACGAAATGGTCCGAAACGCCCCAAAACATGGGTTTTGGGTCCAATGGAGCGGATCAGGTGCGTTCGTTGCGAAAAATTCCGACGCAACTTCGTTTAGCGCACTTGTGCGTTAATGGCACCTGTTCGGCCGGTTTTGCATCGACTTTCGTGCAGTAACGAAACGGTCCGAAATGCCCCGAAACATGACTTTTGGGTCGAATGCAGTGGATCGGGTGCGTTCGTTGCGAAAAGTTCCGACGCAGCTTCGTTTAGTGAACTTGTGCGTTAATGGCACCTGTTCGGCCAGTTTTGCGTCGACTTTCCAGCATAAAGGAAACGGTCCGAAACGCCTCAAAACTTGTGTTTTGGGTCGAATAGAGTTGATTCGGTGCGTTCGTTGCGAAAAATTCCGACGCAACTTTGTTTAGCGAACTTGTGCGTTAATGCCACAAGTTCGGCAAGTTTTTCATCGACTTTCCTGCAGTAAAGAAACGGTCCGAAACGCCCCAAAACATGAGTTTTGGGTCGAATGTAGTGGATCAAGTGCGTTTATTGCGAAAAATTCCGAAACGCCCGAAAACTTGAGTTTGGGTCCAATGGAGTGGATCGAGGGCGTTCGTTGCGAAAAATTACGACGCAACTTCATTTAGCAAACTTGTGCAATGGCTCCTGTTCGGACAGTTTTGTGTCGACTTTCCTGGAGCAACGAAACGTTCCAAAACGCTCCAAAACTTGAGTTTTGGGTCGAATGGAGTCGATCGGGTGCGTTCGTTGCGAAAAATCCTCTCGCAACTTCATTTAGAAAACTTGTGCGTTAATAACACCTGTTCGGCCAGTTTTTCATCGACTTTCCGGCAGTGACGAAACGGTCCGAAGCGCCCCAAAACTTGAGTTTTGGGTCGAATGGAGTCCATCGGGTGCGTTCGTTCCGAAAAGTTGCGACGCAACTTCTTTTAGCGAACTTGTGCATTAATGGCACCAGTTCGGCCAGTTATGCATCGACTTTCGTGCAGTAACAAAATGGTCCGAAATGCTCCAAAACATGACTTTTAGATCAAATGCAGTTGATCCGGTGCCATCGTTGCTTAAAATTCCGACACAGCTTCGTTTACCGAACTTGTTCGTTATTGGCACCTTTTCGGCTAGCTTTTCATCGACTTTCGTGTAGTAACGAAACGGTCCGAAACGCTCCAAAACATGGGTTTTGGGTCCAATGGAGCAGATCAGGTGCGTTCGTTGCGAAAAATTCCGACGCAACTTCGTTTAGCGCACTTGTGCGTTAATGGCACCTGTTCGGCCGGTTTTGCATCGACTTTCGTGCAGTAACGAAACGGTCCGAAATGCCCCAAAACATGACTTTTGGGTCGAATGCAGTGGATCGGGTGCGTTCGTTGCGAAAAATTCCGACGCAACTTCGTTTTGCGAACTTGTGCGTTAATAGCACCTGTTCCGCAAGTTTTGCATCGACTTTCCTGCAGTAAGGAAACGGTCCGAAACGCCCCAAAACTTGTGTTTCCGGTCGAATGGAGTTGATCCGGTGCGTTCGTTGCGAAAAATTCCCACGCAACTTCGTTTAGCGAACTTGTGCGTTAATGCCACTAGTTCGGCCAGTTTTGCATCGACTTTCCAGCAGTAACGAAACGGTCCGAAACGCCCGAAAACATGAGTTTTGGGTCGAATGGAGTGGATCAGGTGCGTTCGTTGCGAAAAATTCCGACGCAGCTTCGTTTACCGAACTTGTGCGTTAATGGCACCTTTTCGGCCACCTTTGCATCGATTTTCATGATGTAACGAAACGGTCCGAAATGCCCAAAAACATGACGTTTGTATCCAATGGACTGGATCGGGTGCGTTCATTGCGAAAAATTCCGACGCAACTTCGTTTAGCGAACTTGTACGTTAAAGGCACCTGTTCGGCCGGTTTTGCATCAACTTTCGTGCACTTACGAAACGGTCCAAAACGCCCGAAATCTTGAGTTTTGGGTCCAATGGAGTGGATCGGTGGCGTTCGCTACGAAAAATTACTTTGTTTAGCAAACTTGTGCAATGGCACCTGTTCGGACAGTTTTGCGTCGACTTTCCTGGAGCAACGAAACGTTCCGAAACGACCCAAAACTTGAGTTTTTGGTCCAATGGAGTGAATCGGGTGCGTTCGTTGCGAAAAATTCTCTCGCAACTTCATTTAGAAAACTTGTGCGTTAATAACACCTGTTCGGCCAGTTTTGCATCGACTTTCCTGCAGTGATGAAACGGTCCGAAGCGCCCCAAAACATGAGTTTTGGGTCGAATGGAGTCCATCGGTTGCGTTCGTTGCGAAAAGTTCCGACGCAACTTCTTTTAGCGAACTTGTGCATTAATAGCACCAGTTTGGACAGTTATGCATCGACTTTCGTGCAGTAACAAAACGGTCCGAAACGCTCCAAAACATGACTTTAAGATCCGATGGAGTGGATCCTGTGCCATCGTTGCTTAAAATTCCGACACAGCTTCGTTTACCGAACTTGTGCGTTAGTGGCACCTTTTCGGCCAGCTTTTCATCAACTTTCGTGTAGTAACGAAACGGTCCGAAACGCTCCAAAACATGACTTTAAGATCCGATGGAGTGGATCCTGTGCCATCGTTGCTTAAAATTCCGACACAGCTTCGTTTAGCGAACTTGTGCGTTAGTGGCACCAGTTCGGCCAGTTTTGCAGCGACTTTCGTGCAGTAACGAAACGGTCCGAAATGCCCCAAAACATGACTTTTGGGTCGAATGCAGTGGATCGGGTGCGTTCGTTGCGAAAAGTTCCGACGCAACTTCGTTTAGCGAACTTGTGCGTTAATGGCACCTGTTCGGCCAGTTTTGCGTCGACTTTCCTGCAGAAAGGAAACGGTCCGAAACGCCCCAAAACATGTGTTTTGGGTCGAATAGAGTTGATTCGGTGCGTTCGCTGCGAAAAATTCCGACGCAACTTCGTTTAGCGAACTTGTGCGTTAATGCCACAAGTTTGGCTAGTTTTGCATCGACTTTCCTGCAGTAAAGAAACGGTCTGAAACGCCCCAAAACATGAGTTTTGGGTCGAATGGAGTGGATCAAGTGCGTTTATTGCGAAAAGTTCCGAAACGCCCGAAAACTTGAGTTTGGGTCCAATGGAGTGGATCGAGGGCGTTCGTTGCGAAAAATTACGACGCAAGTTCATTTAGCAAACGTGTGCAATGGCTCCTGTTCGGATAGTTTTGTGTCCACTTTCGTGGAGCAACGAAACGTTCCAAAACGCTCCAAAACTTGAGTTTTGGGTCGAATGGAGTCGATCGGGTGCGTTCGTTGCGAAAAATCCTCTCGCAACTTCATTTAGAAAACTTGTGCGTTAATGACACCTGTTCGGCCAGTTTTTCATCGACTTTCCGGTAGTGACGAAACGGTCCAAAGCGCCCCAAAACTTGAGTTTTGGGTCGAATGGAGTCCATCGGGTGCGTTCGTTGCGAAAAGTAGCGACGCAACTTCTTTTAGCGAACTTGTGCGTTAGTGGAACCTTTTCGGCCAGCTTTGCATCGACTTTGGTGTAGTAACGAAACGGTCCGAAACGCCCCAACACATGGGTTTTGGGTCCAATGGAGCGGATCAGGTGCGTTCGTTGCGAAAAATTCCGACGCAACTTCGTTTAGCGCACTTGTGCGTTAATGGCACCTGTTCGGCCGGTTTTGCATCGACTTTCGTGCAGTAACAAAACGGTCCGAAATGCCCCAAAACATGACTTTTGGGTCGAATGCAGTGGATCAGGTGCGTTCGTTGAGAAAAATTCCGACGCAACTTCGTTTAGCGAACTTGTGCGTTAATAGCACTTGTTCGGCCAGTTTTGCATCGACTTTCCTGCAGTAAGAAAACGGTCCGAAATGCCCCAAAACTTGTGTTTTGGGTCGAATGGAGTTCATCCGGTGCGTTCGTTGCGAAAAATTCCGACGCAACTTCGTTTAGCGAACTTGTGCGTTAATGCCACAAGTTCGGCCAGTTTTGCATCGACTTTCCTGCAGTAACGAAACGGTCCGAAACGCCCCAAAACATGAGTTTTGAATCGAATGGAGTGGATCCGGTGCCGTCGTTGCGTAAAATTCTGTCGCAGCTTCGTTTACCGAACTTGTGCGTTAATGGAACCTTTTCGGCAAGCTTTGCATCCACTTTCGTGTAGTAACGACACGGTCCGAAACGTCCGAAAACTTGAGTTTTGGGTCCAATGGAGTTCATCCGGTGTGTTCGTTGCGAAAAATTCCGACGCAATTTCGCTTAGCGAACTTATGCGTTAATGCCACAAGTTCGGCCAGTTTTGCATCGACTTTCCTGCAGTAACGAAACGGTCCGAAACGCCCCAAAACATGAGTTTTGGGTAGAATGGAGTGGATCCGGTGCGTTCATTGTGAAAAATTCCTACGCAGCTTCGTTTACCGAACATGTGCGTTAATGGCAAATTTCGGCCATCTTTGCATCGACTTTCGTGATGTAACGAAACGGTCCGGAATGCCCCAAAACATGAGGTTTGGGTCCAATGGAGTGGATCGGGTGCATTCGTTGCGAAAAATTCCGACGCAACTTCGTTTAGCGAACTTGTACATTAATGGAACCTTTTCGGCAGGCTTTGCATCGACTTTCGTGTAGTAACGAAACGGTCCGAAACGCCCGAAAACTTGAGTTTTGGGTCCAATGGAGTTCATCTGGTGTGTTCGTTGCGAAAAATTCCGACGCAACTTTGCTTAGCGAACTTGTGCGTTAATGCCACAAGTTCGGCCAGTTTTGCATCGACTTTCCTGCAGTAACGAAACGGTCCGAAACACCTCAAAACATGAGTTTTGGGTAGAATGGAGTGGATCCGGTGCGTTCGTTGTGAAAAATTCCTACGCAGCTTCGTTTACCGAACATATGCGTTAATGGCCAATTTCGGCCATCTTTGCATCGACTTTTGTGATGTAACGAAACGGTTCGGAATGCCCCAAAACATGAGGTTTGGGTCCAATGGACTGGATCGGGTGCGTTCGTTGCGAAAAATTACGACGCAACTTCGTTTAGCGAACTTGTACGTTAATGGCACCTGTTCGGCCGGTTTTGCATCGACTTTCGTGCAGTAACGAAACGGTCCGAAATGCCCAAAAACATGACTTTTGGGTCGAATGCAGTGGATCGGGTGCGTTCGTTGCGAAAAGTTCCAACGCAACTTCGTTTAGCGAACTTGTGCGTTAATGGCACCTGTTCGGCCAGTTTTGCGTCGACTTTCCGGCAGTGACGAAACGGTCCGAAGCGCCCCAAAACTTGAGTTTTGGGTCGAATGAAGTCCATCGGGTGCGTTCGTTGCGAAAAGTTGCGACGCAACTTCTTTTAGCGAACTTGTGAATTAATGGCACCAGTTCGGCCAGTTATGCATCGACTTTTGTGCAGTAACAAAACGGTCCGAAACGCCCCAAAACATGAATTTTGGGTCGAATGGAGTGGATCAGGTGCGTTCGTTGCGAAAAATTCCGACGCAACTTCGTTTAGCGCACTTGTGCGTTAATGGCACCTGTTCGGCCGGTTTTGCATCGACTTTCGTGCAGTAACAAAACGGTCCGAAATGCCCCAAAACATGACTTTTGGGTCGAATGCAGTGGATCAGGTGCGTTCGTTGAGAAAAATTCCGACGCAACTTCGTTTAGCGAACTTGTGCGTTAATAGCACTTGTTCGGCCAGTTTTGCATCGACTTTCCTGCAGTAAGAAAATGGTCCGAAATGCCCCAAAACTTGTGTTTTGGGTCGAATGGAGTTCATCCGGTGCGTTCGTTGCGAAAAATTCCGACGCAACTTCGTTTAGCGAACTTGTGCGTTAATGCCACAAGTTCGGCCAGTTTTGCATCGACTTTCCTGCAGTAACGAAACGGTCCGAAACGCCCCAAAACATGAGTTTTGAATCGAATGGAGTGGATCCGGTGCCGTCGTTGCGAAAAATTCTGTCGCAGCTTCGTTTACCGAACTTGTGCGTTAATGGAACCTTTTCGGCAAGCTTTGCATCCACTTTCGTGTAGTAACGACACGGTCCGAAACGCCCGAAAACTTGAGTTTTGGGTCCAATGGAGTTCATCCGGTGTGTTCGTTGCGAAAAATTCCGACGCAATTTCGCTTAGCGAACTTATGCGTTAATGCCACAAGTTCGGCCAGTTTTGCATCGACTTTCCTGCAGTAACGAAACGGTCCGAAACGCCCCAAAACATGAGTTTTGGGTAGAATGGAGTGGATCCAGTGCGTTCGTTGTGAAAAATTCCTACGCAGCTTCGTTTACCGAACATGTGCGTTAATGGCAAATTTCGGCCACCTTTGCATCGACTTTCGTGATGTAACGAAACGGTCCGGAATGCCCCAAAACATGAGGTTTGGGTCCAATGGAGTGGATCGGGTGCATTCGTTGCGAAAAATTCCGACGCAACTTCGTTTAGCGAACTTGTACATTAATGGAACCTTTTCGGCAGGCTTTGCATCGACTTTCGTGTAGTAACGAAACGGTCCGAAACGCCCGAAAACTTGAGTTTTGGGTCCAATGGAGTTCATCCGGTGTGTTCGTTGCGAAAAATTCCGACGCAACTTTGCTTAGCGAACTTGTGCGTTAATGCCACAAGTTCGGCCAGTTTTGCATCGACTTTCCTGCAGTAACGAAACGGTCCGAAACACCTCAAAACATGAGTTTTGGGTAGAATGGAGTGGATCCGGTGCGTTCGTTGTGAAAAATTCCTACGCAGCTTCGTTTACCGAACATGTGCGTTAATGGCCAATTTCGGCCATCTTTGCATCGACTTTTGTGATGTAACGAAACGGTCCGGAATGCCCCAAAACATGAGGTTTGGGTCCAATGGACTGGATCGGGTGCGTTCATTGCGAAAAATTACGACGCAACTTCGTTTAGCGAACTTGTACGTTAATGGCACCTGTTCGGCCGGTTTTGCATCGACTTTCGTGCAGTAACGAAACGGTCCGAAATGCCCAAAAACATGACTTTTGGGTCGAATGCAGTGGATCGGGTGCGTTCGTTGCGAAAAGTTCCGACGCAACTTCGTTTAGCGAACTTGTGCGTTAATGGCACCTGTTCGGCCAGTTTTGCGTCGACTTTCCGGCAGTGACGAAACGGTCCGAAGCACCCCAAAACTTGAGTTTTGGGTCGAATGGAGTCCATCGGGTGCGTTCGTTGCGAAAAGTTGCGACGCAACTTCTTTTAGCGAACTTGTGAATTAATGGCACCAGTTCGGCCAGTTATGCATCGACTTTTGTGCAGTAACAAAACGGTCCGAAACGCCCCAAAACATGAATTTTGGGTCGAATGGAGTGGATCAGGTGCGTTCGTTGCGAAAAATTCCGACGCAACTTCGTTTAGCGCACTTGTGCGTTAATGGCACCTGTTCGGCCGGTTTTGCATCGACTTTCGTGATGTAAGGAAACGGTCCGAAATGCCCCAAAACATGAGTTTTGGGTCCAATGGAGTGGATCGGGGGTGTTCGTTGCGAAAAATCCTCTCGCAACTTAATTTAGAAAACTTGTGCGTTAATGACACCTGTTCGGCCAGTTTTGCATCGACTTTACAGCAGTAACGAAACGGTCCGAAACGCCCCAAAACATGAATTTTGGGTCGAATGGAGTGGATCAGGTGCGTTCGTTGCGAAAAATTCCGACGCAGCTTCGTTTACCGAACTTGTGCGTTAATGGCACCTTTTCGGCCACCTTTGCATCGACTTTCATGATGTAACGAAACGGTCCGAAATGCCCCAAAACATGACGTTTGTGTCCAATGGACTGGATCGGGTGCGTTCGTTGCGAAAAATTCCGACGCAACTTCGTTTAGCGAACTTGTACGTTAATGGCACCTGTTCGGCCGGTTTTGCATCAACTTTCGTGCAGTTACGAAACGGTCCAAAACGCCCGAAAACTTGAGTTTTGGGTCCAATGGAGTGGATCGGTGGCGTTCGTTATGAAAAATTACGACGTAACCTTGTTTAGCAAACTTGTGCAATGGCACCTGTTCGGACAGTTTTGCGTCGACTTTTTTGCAGCAACGAAACGTTCCGAAACGACCCAAAACTTGAGTTTTGGGTCCAATGGAGTCGATCGGGTGCGTTCGTTGCGAAAAATCCTTTCGCAACTTCATTTAGAAAACTTGTGCGTTAATGACACATGTTCGGCCAGTTTTGCATCGACTTTCCTGCAGTGATGAAATGGTCCGAAGCGCCCCAAAACATGAGTTTTGGGTCGAATGGAGTGGATCGGGTGCGTTTATTGCGAAAAATTCCGACGCAACTTCTTTTAGCGAACTTGTGCATTAATAGCACCAGTTCGGCCAGTTATGCATCGACTTTCGGGCAGAAACAAAACGGTCCGAAACGCTCCAAAACATGACTTTTAGTTCAAATGGAGTGGATCCGGTGCCATCGTTGCTTAAAATTCCGACACAGCTTCGTTTACCGAACTTGTGCGTTAGTGGCACCTTTTCGGCCAGCTTTGCATCGACTTTGGTGTAGTAACGAAACGGTCCGAAACGCCCCAACACATGGGTTTTGGGTCCAATGGAGCGGATCAGGTGCGTTCGTTGCGAAAAATTCCGACGCAACTTCGTTTAGCGCACTTGTGCGTTAATGGCACTTGTTCGGCCGGTTTTGCATCGACTTTCGTGCAGTAACGAAACGGTCCGAAATGCCAAAAAACATGACTTTTGGGTCGAATGCAGTGGATCGGGTGCGTTCGTTGCGAAAAGTTCCGACGCAACTTCGTTTAGCGAACTTGTGCGTTAATGGCACCTGTTCGGCCAGTTTTGCGTCGACTTTCCTGCAGAAAGTAAACGGTCCGAAACACCCCAAAACTTGTGTTTTGGGTCGAATGGAGTTGATCCGGTGCGTTCGTTGCGAAAAATTCCGACGCAACTTCGTTTAGCGAACTTGTGCGTTAATGCCACAAGTTCGGCCAGTTTTGCATCGACTTTACAGCAGTAACGAAACGGTCCGAAACGCCCCAAAACATGAATTTTGGGTCGAATGGAGTGGATCAGGTGCGTTCGTTGCGAAAAATTCCGACGCAGCTTCGTTTACCGAACTTGTGCGTTAATGGCACCTTTTCGGCCACCTTTGCATCGACTTTCATGATGTAACGAAACGGTCCGAAATGCCCCAAAACATGACGTTTGTGTCCAATGGACTGGATCGGGTGCGTTCGTTGCGAAAAATTCCGACGCAACTTCGTTTAGCGAACTTGTACGTTAATGGCACCTGTTCGGCCGGTTTTGCATCGACTTTCGTGCAGTAACGAAACGGTCCGAAATGCCCAAAAACATGACTTTTGGGTCGAATGCAGTGGATCGGGTGCGTTCGTTGCGAAAAGTTCCGACGCAACTTCGTTTAGCGAACTTGTGCGTTAATGGCACCTGTTCGGCCAGTTTTGCGTCGACTTTCCTACAGAAAGTAAACGGTCCGAAACGCCCCAAAACTTGTGTTTTGGGTCGAATGGAGTTGATTCGGTGCGTTCGTTGCGAAAAAATTCCGACGCAACTTCGTTTAGCGAACTTGTGCGTTAATGCCACAAGTTCGGCCAGTTTTGTATCGACTTTCCTGCAGTAAAGAAACGGTCCGAAACGCCCCAAAACATGAGTTTTGGGTCGAATGGAGTGGATCAAGTGCGTTTATTGCGAAAAATTCCGACGCAGCTTCGTTTACCGAACTTGTGCGTTAATGGCACCTTTTCGTCCAGCTTCACATCGACTTTCGTGATGTAAGGAAACGGTCCGAAATGCCCCAAAACATGAGTTTTGGGTCCAATGGAGTGGATCGGGGGCGTTCGTTGCGAAAAATCCTCTCGCAACTTAATTTAGAAAACTTGTGCGTTAATGACACCTGTTCGGCCAGTTTTGCATCGACTTTCCTGCAGTGATGAAACGGTCCGAAGCGCCCCAAAACATGAGTTTTGGGTCGAATGGAGTCCATCGGGTGCGTTCGTTGCGAAAAGTTCCGACGCAACTTCTTTTACCGAACTTGTGCGTTAGTGGCACCTTTTCGGCCAGCTTTGCATCGACTTTGGTGTAGTAACGAAACGGTCCGAAACGCCCCAACACATGGGTTTTGGGTCCAATGGAGCGGATCAGGTGCGTTCGTTGCGAAAAATTCCGACGCAACTTCGTTTAGCGCACTTGTGCGTTAATGGCACCTGTTCGGCCGGTTTTGCATCGACTTTCGTGCAGTAACGAAACGGTCCGAAATGCCCAAAAACATGACTTTTGGGTCGAATGCAGTGGATCGGGTGCGTTCGTTGCGAAAAGTTCCGACGCAACTTCATTTAGCGAACTTGTGCGTTAATGGCACCTGTTCGGCCAGTTTTGCGTCGACTTTCCTGCAGAAAGGAAACGGTCCGAAACGCCCCAAAACTTGTGTTTTGGGTCGAATAGAGTTGATTCGGTGCGTTCGTTGCGAAAAATTCCGACGCAACCTTCGTTTAGCGAACTTGTGCGTTAATGCCACAAGTTCGGCCAACTTTGCATCGACTTTCCTGCAGTAAAGAAACGGTCCGAAACGCCCCAAAACATGAGTTTTGGGTCGAATGGAGTGGATCAAGTGCGTTTATTGCGAAAAATTCCGACGCAGCTTCGTTTACCGAACTTGTGCGTTAATGGCACCTTTTCGGCAAGCTTTGCATTACTTTCGTGATGTAATGAAACGGTCCGAAATGCCCCAAAACATGAGTTTTGGGTCCAATGGAGTGGATCGGGGGCGTTCGTTGCGAAAAATTACGACGCAACTTCATTTAGTAAACTTGTGCAATGGCTCATGTTCGGACAGTTTTGCGTCGACTTTCCTGGAGCAACGAAACGTTCCGAAACGCTCCAAAACTTGAGTTTTGGGTCGAATGGAGTCGATCGGGTGCGTTCGTTGCTAAAAATCCTCTCGCAACTTCATTTAGCAAACTTGTGCGTTAATGACACCTGTTTGGCCAGTTTTGCGTCGACTTTCCTGCAGTAAGGAAACGGTCCGAAACGCCCCAAAACTTGTGTTTTGGGTCGAATGGAGTTGATCCGGTGCGTTCGTTGCGAAAAATTCCGACGCAACTTCGTTTAGCAAACTTGTGCGTTAATGCCACTAGTTCGGCCAGTTTTGCATCGACTTTCCAGCAGTAACGAAACGGTCCGAAACGCTCAAAAATATGAGTTTTGGGTCGAATGGAGTGGATAGGGTGCGGTCGTTGCGAAAAATTCCGACGCAGCTTCGTTTACCGAACTTGTGCGTTAATGGCACTTTTTCGGCCACCTTTGCATCGACTTTCATGATGTAATGAAACGGTCCGAAATGCCCAAAAACATGACGTTTGTCTCCAATGGACTGGATCGGGTGCGTTCGTTGCGAAAAATTCCGACGCAACTTCGTTTAGCGAACCTGTACGTTAATGGCACCTGTTCGGCTGGTTTTGCATCAACTTTCGTGCAGTTACGAAACGGTCCAAAACGCCCGAAAACTTGAGTTTTGGGTCCAATGGAGTGGATCGGTGGCATTCGTTACGAAAAATTACGACGCAACTTTGTTTAGCAAACTTGTGCAATAGCACCAGTTCGGACAGTTTTGCGTCGACTTTCCTGGAGCAACGAAACGTTCCGAAACGACCCAAAACTTGAGTTTTGGGTCCAATGGAGTCGATCGGGTGCGTTCGTTGCGAAAAATCCTCTCGTAACTTCATTTAGAAAACTTGTGCGTTAATGACACCTGTTCGGCCAGTTTTGCATCGACTTTCCTGCAGTGATGAAACGGTCCGAAGCGCCCCAAAACATGAGTTTTGGGTCGAATGGAGTCCATCGGGTGCGTTCGTTGCGAAAATTTCCGACGCAACTTCTTTTAGCGCACTTGTGCATTAATAGCACCAGTTCGGCCAGTTATGCATCCATTTTCGTGCAGTAACAAAACGGTCCGAAACGCTTCAAAACATGACTTTGAGATCAAATGGAGTGGATCCAGTGCCATCGTTGCTAAAAATTCTGACACAGCTTCGTTTACCCGAACTTGTGCGTTAGTGGCACCTTTTCCGCCAGCTTTGCATCGACTTTCGTGTAGTAACGAAACGGTCCGAAACGCCCCAAAACATGGGTTTTAGGTCCAATGGAGCGGATCAGGTGCGTTCGTGCGAAAACTTCTGACGCAACTTCGTTTAGCCTACTTGTTTGTTAATGGCATCTGTTCGGCCGGTTTTGCATCGACTTTCGTGCAGTAACGAAACGGTCCGAAATGCCCCAAAACATGACTTTTGGGTCGAATGCAGTGGATCGGGTGCGTTCGTTG
>CM064066.1:22007949-22028757 GCA_032594955.1 Panicum miliaceum | reverse complement strand
TGCATCGACTTTCCTGCGGTTACGAAACGGTCCCAAACGCTCCCAAAACTTGAGTTTTGGGTCCAATGGAGTCAACCAGGTGTGTTCGTTGCAAAAAATTCCGACGCAACATCGTTTAGCAAACTTGTGCGTTAATGGCACCTGTTCGGCCAGTTTTGCATCGACTTCGGTGCAGTAACGAAACGGTCCGAAACGCCCCAAAACATGAGTTTTGGGTCACATGGAGTGGATCGGGTGCATTCGTTTCAAAAAATTCCGACGCCACTTCGTTTAGCGAACTTGTGCGTTAGTGGCACCTGTTCGGCAGTTTTGCATCGACTTTGGTGCAGTAACGAAACGGTCCGAAACGCCCCAAAACATGAGTTTTCGGTCACATGTAGTGGTTCGGGTGCATTCGTTTCGAAACCTTTTTACGCACCTTCGTTTAGCGAACTTAAGCGTTAATGGCACCAGTTCGGCAAGTTTTGCATCGACCTTCATGCTGTAACAAAACGGTTTTGAAATGCCCCAAAACATGAGTTTTGGGTCAAATGAAGTGGATCAGGTGCATTCGTGGCGAAAAATTCCGACGCAACTTCATTTAGCGAATTTGTGCGTTAATGGCACCTGTTCGGCTAGTTTTGCATCGACTTTGGTGCAGTAACGAAACAGTCCGAAACACCCCAAAACATGAGTTTTGGGTCAAATGGAGTGGATCGGGTGCGTTCACTATGAAAAATTCCGGCGCATCTTCGTTTAGTGAACTTATGCGTTAATGACAACTTTTCGGCCAGCTTTGCATCGACTTTCCTGCGGTTACGAAACGGTCCCAAACGCTCCAAAACTTGAGTTTTGGGTCCAATGGAGTCAACCAGGTGTGTTCGTTGCAAAAATTCCGACGCAACATCGTTTAGCAAACTTGTGCGTTAATGGCACCTGTTCGGCCAGTTTTGCATCGACTTCGGTGCAGTAACGAAACGGTCCGAAACGCCCCAAAACATGAAGTTTTGGGTCACATGGAGTGGATCGGGTGCATTCGTTTCAAAAAATTCGACGCCACTTCGTTTAGCGAACTTGTGCGTTAATGGCACCTGTTCGGCAGTTTTGCATCGACTTTGGTGCAGTAACGAAACGGTCCGAAACGCCCCAAAACATGAGTTTTCGGTCACATGTAGTGGTTCGGGTGCATTCGTTTCGAAACCTTTTTACGCACCTTCGTTAGCGAACTTAAGCGTTAATGGCACCAGTTCGGCAAGTTTTTGCATCGACCTTCATGCTGTAACAAAACGGTTTGAAATGCCCCAAAACATGAGTTTTGGGTCAAATGAAGTGGATCAGGTGCATTCGTGGCGAAAAATTCCGACGCAACTTCATTTAGCGAATTTGTGCGTTAATGGCACCTGTTCGGCTAGTTTTGCATCGACTTTGGTGCAGTAACGAAACAGTCCGAAACACCCCAAAACATGAGTTTTGGGTCAAATGGAGTGGATCGGGTGCGTTCACTATGAAAAATTCCGGCGCATCTTCGTTTAGTGAACTTATGCGTTAATGACAACTTTTCGGCCAGCTTTGCATCGACTTTCCTGCGGGTTACGAAACGGTCCCAAACGCTCCAAAACTTGAGTTTTGGGTCCAATGGAGTCAACCAGGTGTGTTCGTTGCAAAAAATTCCGACGCAACATCGTTTAGCAAACTTGTGCGTTAATGGCACCTGTTCGGCCAGTTTTGCATCGACTTCGGTGCAGTAACGAAACGGTCCGAAACGCCCAAAACATGAGTTTTGGGTCACATGGAGTGGATCGGGTGCATTCGTTTCAAAAAATTCCGACGCCACTTCGTTTTAGCGAACTTGTGCGTTAATGGCACTGTTCGGCAGTTTTGCATCGACTTTGGTGCAGTAACGAAACGGTCCGAAACGCCCCAAAACATGAGTTTTCGGTCACATGTAGTGGTTCGGGGTGCATTCGTTTCGAAACCTTTTTACGCACCTTCGTTTAGCGAACTTAAGCGTTAATGGCACCAGTTCGGCAAGTTTTGCATCGACCTTCATGCTGTAACAAAACGGTTTGAAATGCCCCAAACATGAGTTTTGGGTCAAATGAAGTGGATCAGGTGCATTCGTGGCGAAAAATTCCGACGCAACTTCATTTAGCGAATTTGTGCGTTAATGGCACCTGTTCGGCTAGTTTTTGCATCGACTTTGGTGCAGTAACGAAACAGTCCGAAACACCCCAAAACATGAGTTTTGGGTCAAATGGAGTGGATCGTGTGCGTTCACTATGAAAAATTCCGGCGCATCTTCGTTTAGTGAACTTATGCGTTAATGACAACTTTTCGGCCAGCTTTGCATCGACTTTCCTGCGGTTACAAAACGGTCCCAAACGCTCCAAAACTTGAGTTTTGCATCCAATGGAGTCAACCAGGTGCGTTCGTTGCAAAAAATTCCGACGCAACATCGTTTTAGCGAACTTGTGCGTTAATGGCACCTGTTCGGCCAGTTTTGCATCGACTTCGGTGCAGTAACGAAACGGTCCGAAACGCCCCAAAACATGAGTTTTGGGTCACATGGAGTGGATGGGGTGCATTCGTTTCCAAAAATTCCGACGCCACTTCGTTTAGCGAACTTGTGCGTTAATGGCACCTGTTCGGCAGTTTTACATCGTCTTTCGTGCAGTAACGAAACGGTCCGAAACGCCCCAAAACATGAGTTTTGGGTCACATGGAGTGGATCGGGTTGCATTCGTTTCAAAAAATTCCGACGCCACTTCGTTTAGCGAACTTGTGCGTTAGTGGCACCTGTTCGGCAGTTTTGCATCGACTTTGGTGCAGTAACGAAACGGTCCGAAACGCCCCAAAACATGAGTTTTCGGTCACATGTAGTGGTTCGGGTGCATTCGTTTCGAAACCTTTTTACGCACCTTCGTTTAGCGAACTTAAGCGTTAATGGCACCAGTTCGGCAAGTTTTGCATCGACCTTCATGCTGTAACAAAACGGTTTGAAATGCCCCAAAACATTAGTTTTGGGTCAAATGAAGTGGATCAGGTGCATTCGTGGCGAAAAATTCCGACGCAACTTCATTTAGCGAATTTGTGCGTTAATGGCACCTGTTCGGCTAGTTTTGCATCGACTTTGGTGCAGTAACGAAACAGTCCGAAACACCCCAAAACATGAGTTTTGGGTCAAATGGAGTGGATCGGGTGCGTTCACTATGAAAAATTCCGGCGCATCTTCGTTTAGTGAACTTATGCGTTAATGACAACTTTTCGGCCAGCTTTGCATCGACTTTCCTGCGGTTACGAAACGGTCCCAAACGCTCCAAAACTTGAGTTTTGGGTCCAATGGAGTCAACCAGGTGTGTTCGTTGCAAAAAATTCCGACGCAACATCGTTTAGCAAACTTGTGCGTTAATGGCACCTGTTCGGCCAGTTTTGCATCGACTTCGGTGCAGTAACGAAACGGTCCGAAACGCCCCAAAACATGAGTTTTGGGTCACATGGAGTGGATCGGGTGCATTCGTTTCAAAAAATTCCGACGCCACTTCGTTTAGCGAACTTGTGCGTTAGTGGCACCTGTTCGGTAGTTTTGCATCGACTTTGGTGCAGTAACGAATCGGTCCGAAACGCCCCAAAACATGAGTTTTCGGTCACATGTAGTGGTTCGGGTGCATTCGTTTCGAAACCTTTTTACGCACCTTCGTTTAGCGAACTTAAGCGTTAATGGCACCAGTTCGGCAAGTTTTGCATCGACCTTCATGCTGTAACAAAACGGTTTGAAATGCCCCAAAACATGAGTTTTGGGTCAAATGAAGTGGATCAGGTGCATTCGTGGCGAAAAATTCCGACGCAACTTCATTTAGCGAATTTGTGCGTTAATGGCACCTGTTCGGCTAGTTTTGCATCGACTTTGGTGCAGTAACGAAACAGTCCGAAACACCCCAAAACATGAGTTTTGGGTCAAATGGAGTGGATCGGGTGCGTTCACTATGAAAAATTCCGGCGCATCTTGGTTTAGTGAACTTATGCGTTAATGACAACTTTTCGGCCAGCTTTGCATCGACTTTCCTGCGGTTACAAAACGGTCCCAAACGCTCCAAAACTTGAGTTTTGCATCCAATGGAGTCAACCAGGTGCGTTCGTTGCAAAAAATTCCGACGCAACATCGTTTAGCGAACTTGTGCGTTAATGGCACCTGTTCGGCCAGTTTTGCATCGACTTCGGTGCAGTAACGAAACGGTCCGAAACGCCCCAAAACATGAGTTTTGGGTCACATGGAGTGGATGGGGTGCATTCGTTTCCAAAAATTCCGACGCCACTTCGTTTAGCGAACTTGTGCGTTAATGGCACCTGTTCGGCAGTTTTACATCGTCTTTCGTGCAGTAACGAAACGGTCCGAAACGCCCCAAAACATGAGTTTTGGGTCACATGGAGTGGATCGGGTGCATTCGTTTCAAAAAATTCCGACGCAACTTCGTTTGGCGAACTTGTGCGTTAATGGCACCTGTTCGGCAGTTTTGCATCGACCTTCATGCAGTAACAAAACAGTTTGAAATGCCCCAAAACATGAGTTTTTGGGTCAAATGAAGTGGATCAGGTGCATTCGTGGCGAAAAATTCTGACGCAACTTCATTTAGCGAATTTGTGCGTTAATGGCACCTGTTCGGCTAGTTTTGCATCGACTTTGGTGCAGTAACGAAACAGTCCGAAACACCCAAAACATGAGTTTTGGGTCGAATGGAGTGGATCGGGTGCGTTCATTGTGAAAAGTTCCGGCGCATCTTCGTTTAGTGAACTTATGCGTTAATGACAACTTTTCGGCCAGCTTTGCATCGACTTTCCGGCGGTAACGAAACGGTCCCCAAACGCTCCAAAACTTGAGTTTTGGGTCCAATGGAGTCAACCAGGTGCGTTCGTTGCAAAAAATTCCGACGCAACATCGTTTAGCGAACTTGTGCGTTAATGGAACCTGTTCGGCCAGTTTTGCATCGACTTCGGTGCAGTAACGAAACGGTCCAAAACGCCCCAAAACATGAGTTTTGGGTCACATGGAGTGGATCGGGTACATTCTTTTCGAAAAATTCCGACGCCACTTCGGTTAGCGAACTTGTGCGTTAATGGCACCTGTTCGGCAGTTTTGCATCGACTTTTGTGAAGTAACGAAACAGTCCGAAACGCCCCAAAACATGAGTTTTTGGTCCAATGGAGTGGATCGGGTGCGTTCGTTGCGAAAAATTCCGGTGCAAATTCGTTTAGCGAACTTGTGCAATAATGGCACCTGTTCGGCCAGTTTTGCATCGACTTTGGTGCAGTAACGAAACGGTCCGAAACGCCCCAAAACATGAGTTTTCGGTCACATGTAGTGGTTCGGGTGCATTCGTTTCGAAAACTTTTTACGCACCTTCGTTTAGCGAACTTACGCGTTAATGGCACCAGTTCGGCAAGTTTTGCATCGACCTTCATGCAGTAACAAAACGGTTTGAAATGCCCCAAAACATTAGTTTTGGGTCAAATGAAGTGGATCAGGTGCATTCGTGGCGAAAAATTCCGACGCAACTTCATTTAGCGAATTTGTGCGTTAATGGCACCTGTTCGGCTAGTTTTGCATCGACTTTGGTGCAGTAACGAAACAGTCCGTAAACACCCCAAAACATGAGTTTTGGGTCAAATGGAGTGGATCGGGTGCGTTCACTATGAAAAATTCCAGCGCATCTTTGTTTAGTGAACTTATGCGTTAATGACAACTTTTCGGCCAGCTTTGCATCGACTTTCCAGTGGTTACGAAACGGTCCCAAACGCTCCAAACTTGAGTTTTGGGTCCAATGGAGTCAACCAGGTGTGTTCGTTGCAAAAAATTCCGACGCAACATCGTTTAGCAAACTTGTGCGTTAATGGCACCTGTTCGGCCAGTTTTGCATCGACTTCGGTGCAGTAACGAAACGGTCCGAAACGCCCCAAAACATGAGTTTTGGGTCACATGGAGTGGATCGGGTGCATTCGTTTCAAAAAATTCCGACGCCACTTCGTTTAGCGAACTTGTGCGTTAATGGCACCTGTTCGGCAGTTTTGCATCGACTTTGGTGCAGTAACGAAACGGTCCGAAACGCCCCAAAACATGAGTTTTCGGTCACATGTAGTGGTTCGGGTGCATTCGTTTCGAAACCTTTTTACGCACCTTCGTTTAGCGAACTTAAGCGTTAATGGCACCAGTTCGGCAAGTTTTGCATCGACCTTCATGCAGTAACAAAACGGTTTGAAATGCCCCAAAACATGAGTTTTGGGTCAAATGAAGTGGATCAGGTGCATTCGTGGCGAAATAGCGAATTTGTGCGTTAATGGCACCTGTTCGGCTAGTTTTGCATCGACTTTGGTGCAGTAACGAAACAGTCCGAAACACCCCAAAACATGAGTTTTGGGTCAAATGGAGTGGATCGGGTGCGTTCACTATGAAAAATTCCGGCGCATCTTCGTTTAGTGAACTTATGCGTTAATGACAACTTTTCGGCCAGCTTTGCATCGACTTTCCAGCGGTTACGAAACGGTCCCAAACGCTCCAAAACTTGAGTTTTGGGTCCAATGGAGTCAACCAGGGTGCGTTCGTTGCAAAAAATTCCGACGCAACATCGTTTAGCAAACTTGTGCGTTAATGGCACCTGTTCGGCCAGTTTTGCATCGACTTCGGTGCAGTAACGAAACGGTCCGAAACGCCCCAAAACATGAGTTTTGGGTCACATGGAGTGGATCGGGTGCATTCGTTTCAAAAAATTCCGACGCCACTTCGTTTAGCGAACTTGTGCGTTAATGGCACCTGTTCGGCAGTTTTGCATCGACTTTGGTGCAGTAACGAAACGGTCCGAAACGCCCCAAAACATGAGTTTTCGGTCACATGTAGTGGTTCGGGTGCATTCGTTTCGAAACCTTTTTACGCACCTTCGTTTAGCGAACTTAAGCGTTAATGGCACCAGTTCGGCAAGTTTTGCATCGACCTTCATGCAGTAACAAAACTGTTTGAAATGCCCCAAAACATGAGTTTTGGGTCAAATGAAGTGGATCAGGTGCATTCGTGGCGAAAAATTCCGACGCAACTTCATTTAGCGAATTTGTGCGTTAATGGCACCTGTTCGGCTAGTTTTGCATCGACTTTGGTGCAGTAACGAAACAGTCCGAAACACCCCAAAACATGAGTTTTGGGTCAAATGGAGTGGATCGGGTGCGTTCCACTATGAAAAGTTCCGGCGCATCTTCGTTTAGTGAACTTATGCGTTAATGACAACTTTTCGGCCAGCTTTGCATCGACTTTCCTGCGGTTACAAAATGGTCCCAAACGCTCCAAAACTTGAGTTTTGCGTCCAATGGAGTCAACCAGGTGCGTTCGTTGCAAAAAATTCCGACGCAACATCGTTTAGCGAACTTGTGCGTTAATGGCACCTGTTCGGCCAGTTTTGCATCGACTTCGGTGCAGTAACGAAACGGTCCGAAACGCCCCAAAACATGAGTTTTGGGTCACATGGAGTGGATGGGGTGCATTCGTTTCCTAAAATTCCGACGCCACTTCGTTTAGCGAACCTGTGCGTTAATGGCACCTGTTCGGCAGTTTTGCATCGTCTTTCGTGCAGTAACGAAACGGTCCGAAACGCCCCAAAACATGAGTTTTGGGTCACATGGAGTGGATCGGGTGCATTCGTTTCAAAAAATTCCGACGCAACTTCGTTTAGCGAACTTGTGCGTTAATGGCACCTGTTCGGCAGTTTTGCATCGACTTTGGTGCAGTAACGAAACGGTCCGAAACGCCCCAAAACATGAGTTTTCGGTCACATGTAGTGGTTCGGGTGCATTCGTTTCGAAACCTTTTTACGCACCTTCGTTTAGCGAACTTAAGCGTTAATGGCACCAGTTCGGCAAGTTTTGCATCGACCTTCATGCAGTAACAAAACGGTTTGAAATGCCCCAAAACATGAGTTTTGGGTCAAATGAAGTGGATCAGGTGCATTCGTGGCGAAAAATTCCGACGCAACTTCATTTAGCGAATTTGTGCGTTAATGGCACCTGTTCGGCTAGTTTTGCATCGACTTTGGTGCAGTAACGAAACAGTCCGAAACACCCCAAAACATGAGTTTTTGGACAAATGGAGTGGATCGGGTGCGTTCACTATGAAAAATTCCGGCGCATCTTCGTTTAGTGAACTTATGCGTTAATGACAACTTTTCGGCCAGCTTTGCATCGACTTTCCTGCGGTTACAAAACGGTCCCAAACGCTCCAAAACTTGAGTTTTGCGTCCAATGGAGTCAACCAGGTGCGTTCGTTGCAAAAAATTCCGACGCAACATCGTTTAGCGAACTTGTGCGTTAATGGCACCTTTTCGGCCAGTTTTGCATCGACTTCGGTGCAGTAACGAAACGGTCCGAAACGCCCCAAAACATGAGTTTTGGGTCACATGGAGTGGATGGGGTGCATTCGTTTCCAAAAATTCCGACGCCACTTCGTTTAGCGAACTTGTGCGTTAATGGCACCTGTTCGGCAGTTTTACATCGTCTTTCGTGCAGTAACGAAACGGTCCGAAACGCCCCAAAACATGAGTTTTGGGTCACATGGAGTGGATCGGGTGCGTTCGTTGCGAAAAATTCCGGTGCAAATTCGTTTAGCGAACTTGTGCGTTAATGGCACCTGTTCGGCCAGTTTTGCATCGACTTTCGTGCAGTAACGAAACGGTCCGAAACACCCCAAAACATGACTTTTGGGTCGAATGGAGTGGATCGGGTGCGTTCATTGTGAAAAGTTCCGGCGCATCTTCGTTTGGTGAACTTATGCGTTAATGACAACTTTTCGGCCAGCTTTGCATCGACTTTCCGGCGGTAACGAAACGGTCCATAACGCTCCAAAACTTGAGTTTTGGGTCCAATGGAGTCAACTAGGTGCGTTCGTTGCAAAAAATTTCGACACAACATCGTTTAGCGAACTTGTACGTTAATGGCACCTGTTCGGCCAGTTTTGCATCGACTTTGGTGCAGTAACGAAACGGTCAGAAACGCCCCAAAACATGAGTTTTGGGTCACATGGAGTGGATCCGGTGCATTCGTTTCGAAAAATTCCGACGCAACTTCATTTAGCGAACTTGTGCGTTAATGGCACCTGTTCAGCAGTTTTGCATCGACTTTGGTGCAGTAACGAAACGGTCCGAAACGCCCCAAAACATGAGTTTTCGGTCACATGTAGTGGTTCGGGTGCATTTGTTTCGAAAACTTTTTACGCACCTTCATTTAGCGAACTTAAGCGTTAATGCCACCAGTTCGGCAAGTTTTGCATCGACTTTCATGCAGTAACAAAACGGTATGAAATGCCCCAAAACATGAGTTTTGGGTCAAATGAAGTGGATGAGGTGCATTCGTGGCGAAAAATTCCGACGCAACTTCATTTAACGAATTTGTGCGTTAATGGCACCTGTTCGGCTAGTTTTGCATCGACTTTCGTGCAGTAACGAAACAGTCCAAAACACCCCAAAACATGAGTTTTGGGTCAAATGGAGTGGATCGGGTGCGTTCACTATGAAAAATTCCGGCGCATCTTCGTTTAGTGAACTTATGCGTTAATGACAACTTTTCGGCCAGCTTTGCATCGACTTTGGTGCAGTAACAAAACGGTCCGAAACGCCCCAAAACATGAGTTTTGGGTCACATGGAGTGGATCGGGTGCGTTCACTATGAAAAATTCCGGTGCATCTTCGTTTAGTGAACTTATGCGTTAATGACAACTTTTCGGCCAGCTTTGCATCGACTTTCCTGCGGTTACGAAACGGTCCCAAACGCTCCAAAACTTGAGTTTTGGGTCCAATGGAGTCAACCAGGTGCGTTCGTTGCAAAAAATTCCGACGCAACATCGTTTAGCGAACTTGTGCGTTAATGGCACCTGTTCGGCCAGTTTTGCATCGACTTCGGTGCAGTAACGAAACGGTCCGAAACGACCCAAAACATGAGTTTTTGGTCACATGGAGTGGATCGGGTGCATTCTTTTTGAAAAATTCCGACGCAACTTCGTTTAGCGAACTTGTGCGTTAATGGCACCTGTTCGGCAGTTTTGCATCGACTTTCGTTCAGTAACGAAACAGTCCGAAACGCCCCAAAACATGAGTTTTTGGTCGAATGGAGTGGATCGGGTGCGTTCGTTGCGAAAAATTCCGGTGCAAATTCGTTTAGCGAACTTGTGCGTTAATGGCACCTGTTCGGCCAGTTTTGCATCGACTTTCGTGCAGTAACGAAACGGTCCGAAACACCCCAAAACATGACTTTTGGGTCGAATGGAGTGGATCGGGTGCGTTCATTGTGAAAAGTTCCGGCGCATCTTCGTTTAGTGAACTTATGCGTTAATGACAACTTTTCGGCCAGCTTTGCATCGACTTTCCGGCGGTAACGAAACAGTCCATAACGCTCCAAAACTTGAGTTTTGGGTCCAATGGAGTCAACTAGGTGCGTTCGTTGCAAAAAATTCCGACGCAACATCGTTTAGCAAACTTGTGCGTTAATAGCACCTGTTCGGCCAGTTTTGCATCGACT
Source organism: Panicum miliaceum (assembly GCA_032594955.1). Taxonomy (NCBI): domain Eukaryota; kingdom Viridiplantae; phylum Streptophyta; class Magnoliopsida; order Poales; family Poaceae; genus Panicum; species Panicum miliaceum. The sequence continues at coordinate 22,018,236 of CM064066.1, read as the reverse complement.
TTGGTGCAGTAACAAAACGGTCCGAAACGCCCCAAAACATGAGTTTTGGGTCACATGGAGTGGATCCGGTGCATTCGTTTCGAAAAATTCCGACGCAACTTCGTTTAGCGAACTTGTGCGTTAATGGCACCTGTTCGGCAGTTTTGCATCGACTTTGGTGGAGTAACGAAACAGTCCGAAACGCCCCAAAACATGAGTTTTCGGTCACATGGAGTGGTTCGGGTGCATTCGTTTCGAAAACTTTTTACGCACCTTCGTTTAGCGAACTTAAGCATTAATGGCACCAGTTCGGCAAGTTTTGCATCGACCTTCATGCAGTAACAAAACGGTTTGAAATGCCCCAAAACATGAGTTTTGGGTCAAATAAAGTGGATCAGGTGCATTCGTGGCGAAAAATTCCGACGCAACTTCATTTAGCGAATTTGTGCGTTAATGGCACCTATTCGGCTAGTTTTGCATCGACTTTGGTCCAGTAACGAAACAGTCCGAAACACCCCAAAACATGAGTTTTGGGTCAAATGGAGTGGATCGGGTGCGTTCATTGTGAAAAGTTCCGGCGCATCTTCGTTTAGTGAACTTATGCGTTAATGACAACTTTTCGGCCAGCTTTGCATCGACTTTCCTGCAGTTACGAAACGGTCCCAAACGCTCCAAAACTTGAGTTTTGGGTCCAATGGAGTCAACCAGGTGTGTTCGTTGCAAAAAATTCCGACGCAACATCGTTTAGCGAACTTGTGCGTTAATGGCACCTGTTCGGCCAGTTTTGCATCGACTTCGGTGCAGTAACGAAACGGTCCGAAACGACCCAAAACATGAGTTTTTGGTCACATGGAGTGGATCGGGAGCATTCGTTTTGAAAAATTCCGACGCAACTTCGTTTAGCGAACTTGTGCGTTAATGGCACCTGTTCGGCAGTTTTGCATCGACTTTCGTTCAGTAACGAAACAGTCCGAAACGCCCCAAAACATGAGTTTTTGGTCGAATGGAGTGGATCGGGTGCGTTCGTTGCGAAAAATTCCGGTGCAAATTCGTTTAGCGAACTTGTGCGTTAATGGCACCTGTTCGGCCAGTTTTGCATCGACTTTCGTGCAGTAACGAAACGGTCCGAAACACCCCAAAACATGACTTTTGGGTCGAATGGAGTGGATCGGGTGCGTTCATTGTGAAAAGTTCCGGCGCATCTTCGTTTAGTGAACTTATGCGTTAATGACAACTTTTCGGCCAGCTTTGCATCGACTTTCCGGCGGTAACGAAACAGTCCATAACGCTCCAAAACTTGAGTTTTGGGTCCAATGGAGTCAACTAGGTGCGTTCGTTGCAAAAAATTCCGACGCAACATCGTTTAGCAAACTTGTGCGTTAATGGCACCTGTTCGGCCAGTTTTGCATCGACTTTGGTGCAGTAACAAAACGGTCCGAAACGCCCCAAAACATGAGTTTTGGGTCACATGGAGTGGATCCGGTGCATTCGTTTCGAAAAATTCCGACGCAACTTCGTTTAGTGAACTTGTGCGTTAATGGCACCTGTTCGGCAGTTTTGCATCGACTTTGGTGGAGTAACGAAACAGTCCGAAACGCCCCAAAACATGAGTTTTCGGTCACATGGAGTGGTTCGGGTGCATTCGTTTCGAAAACTTTTTACGCACCTTCGTTTAGCGAACTTAAGCATTAATGGCACCAGTTCGGCAAGTTTTGCATCGACCTTCATGCAGTAACAAAACGGTTTGAAATGCCCCAAAACATGAGTTTTGGGTCAAATGAAGTGGATCAGGTGCATTCGTGGCGAAAAATTCCGACGCAACTTCATTTAGCGAATTTGTGCGTTAATGGCACCTGTTCGGCTAGTTTTGCATCGACTTTCGTGCAGTAACGAAACAGTCCGAAACACCCCAAAACATGAGTTTTCGGTCACATGTAGTGGTTCGGGTGCATTTGTTTCGAAAACTTTTTACGCACCTTCATTTAGCGAACTTAAGCGTTAATGCCACCAGTTCGGCAAGTTTTGCAATGACTTTCATGTAGTAATAAAATCGTTTGAAATGCCCCAAAACATGAGTTTTGGGTCAAATGAAGTGGATCAGGTGCATTCGTGGCGAAAAATTCTGACGCAACTTCATTTAGCGAAACGGTCCGAAATGCCCCAAAACATGAGTTAATGCAGTAACAAAATGGTTTGAAACGCCCCAAAACACAAGGAGTCGATCGGGTGCATTCGTTTCAAAAAATCCCGACGCAACTTCGTTTGGCGAACTTGTGCGTTAATGGCACCTGTTCGGCAGTTTTGCATCGACTTTCCTGCAGTAACGAAACGGTCCGAAAGGCTCGAAAACATGACTTTTGGGTCGAATGGAGTGGATCGGGTGCGTTCATTGTGAAAAATTCCAGCGCATCTTCGTTTAGTGAACTTATGCGTTAATGACAACTTTTCGGCCAGCTTTGCATCGACTTTCCTGCGGTTATGAAACGGTCCCAAACGCTCCAAAACTTGAGTTTTGGGTCCAATGGAGTCAACCAGGTGCGTTCGTTGCAAAAAATTCCGACGCAACATCGTTTAACGAACTTGTGCGTTAATGGCACTTGTTCGGCCAGTTTTGCATCGACTTCGGTGCAGTAACGAAACGGTCCGAAACGCCCCAAAACATGAGTTTTGGGTCACAAGGAGTCGATCCGGTGCATTTGTTTCAAAAAATTCCGACGCAACTTCGTTTGGCGAACTTGTGCGTTAATGGCCTGTTCGGCAGTTTTGCATCGACTTTCCTGTAGTAACGAAACGGTCCGAAAGGCTCGAAAACATGACTTTTGGGTCGAATGGAGTGGATCGGGTGCGTTCATTGTGAAAAATTCCAGCGCATCTTCGCTTAGTGAACTTATGCGTTAATGACAACTTTTCGGCCAGCTTTGCATCGACTTTCCTGCGGTTACGAAACGGTCCGAAACGCCCCAAAACATGAGTTTTCGGTCACACGGAGTGGATCGGGTGCATTCGTTTCGAAAAATTCTGACGCAACTTCGTTTAGCGAACTTAAGCGTTAATGGCACCAGTTCGGCAAGTTTTGCATCGACTTTCGTGCAGTAACGAAACGGTTTGCAATGCCTCAAAACATGTGTTTTGGGTCAAATGAAGTGGATCAGGTGCATTCGTGGTGAAAAATTCTGACGCAACTTCATTTAGCGAATTTGTGCGTTAATGGCACCTGTTCGGCCAGTTTTGCATTGACTTTCCTGTAGTAACGAAACGGTCCAAAAGGCCCGAAAACATGACTTATGGGTCGAATGGAGTGGATCGGGTGCGTTCATTGTGAAAAATTACGGCGCATCTTCGTTTAGTGAACTTATGCGTTAATGATAACTTTTCGGCCAGCTTTGCATCGACTTTCCGGCGGTAACGAAACAGTCCCAAAGACTCCAAAACTTGAGTTTTGGGTCCAATGGAGTCAACCAGGTGCGTTCGTTGCAAAAAATTCCGACGCAACATCGTTTAGCGAACTTGTGCGTTAATGGCACCTGTTCGGCCTGTTTTGCATCGACTTTGGTGCAGTAACAAAACGGCCCGAAACGCCCCAAAACATGAGTTTTGGGTCACGTGGAGTGGATCCGGTGCATTCGTTTCGAAAAATTCCGACGCAACTTCGTTTAGCGAACTTGTGCGTTAATGGCACCTGTTCGGCAGTTTTGCATCGACTTTGGTGCAGTAACGAAACGGTCCGAAACGCCCCAAAACATGAGTATTCGGTAACATGTAGTTTTTCGGGTGCATTCGTTTCAAAAACCTTTTACGCACCTTCGTTTAGCGAACTTAAGCGTTAATGGCACCAGTTCGGCAAGTTTTGAAAGAAGAAAAGTACTAGCGAAGTCGCCGACTTAAAAGTAAATTGCCGGAAAAAGTAGAAGTATTGTTGTTGATTGATGTGTTGATGTTTTTCAAGACCCTGACGACTCCTATTTATACCCTAAAACTAGGACTCCTGGTCGATCACGACTTGTTACAACCTTATTTAAATTACTATATCTATACGAACTTTAAAAAGGAAATGGACTCCCGCAGAGTCTTCCGCCGCCGTTCCCTAATCCAGTCAGGATTTCCTTCAATTACTCTCCGACCGACTTAGCATGCCCCCTTTGACCAACTTTTGACCAGGATCCTCTGAAATGATCCCATCCTGTCGGCGTAGGCTGTGCCACCAATCGGCCGATTTCCAACTGTCACTTCAATCGGCCGATTCCTTTCTGTAGCCTTCAGATCGGCCAATCTTCTCCTCCTGACACCGATTCAACACGTGTCAAAATCTGGCGTCAACACATGCCCCCCAGTTTCGGAGTAAAATATAACTTTTCCTTCGAAACTCTTTTCTTTAATCCTTTCCTCCGAAACGGGCGCAGTAAAAATCTCCTTCCGTTCGACGGCACAATGATTGCAATTTCCTCGAACCGGGCGCGCGAAACGACCGCTCTTCTGGAACTCGTGTAGACGGCGCGGTAAAAATACCATCTTTGCCCTCGCTTCCCTGATCTCTCTTAAGTACTGGCTTTCTCCGCCCATCCTTCCCCACGAATCTAGCATTCTCTCCGTCGCATCACTGTTCGTCTTCCTCCAAGCTCTTTCGATTTCCAAGTGCTTCCCCTTTTCCTGCGATCTCATCCGCAGCCTGCTCCGATCCCCAATGGCGTCTCCATCGGCGACCACCCCATCTACAGAGGCTCCATCGGCTACTCCTTTGGCGGCGGCGGCCCAATCGGCGGCTTCCCCAGCGGCATCATCGGCGACGATGGCTTCCATCCCAGAGGTAAATGCTCGAAATTTTTCCCTTTTTGCGTTTTTACTGCCTCAGTATTTTCCGGACCCTTTCTCAGTTTCTTCCTTTTTTCCCTTTTTTAGGCACTTAGGCATCGAATCACCATTCCTCTTTCAGAATCCCCTGACCTCATCTGTCTGGGCCCTATGGGGAGCCCTGATCCAACGGATCTGATTAGTTTAGAAACCCATAGGATCCCCTTTAAGCAGTCATCCATGGATTTAGACCATTGGGTAGGCACTTTCAGATCCTGGCCGAATGAAACACCCGGGTGGAGAGAATGGTACCAGAGGGTAGCCGGGTCTTGGAAGGTTCAATGGGAAGAACTCAAAATCGGCTAGTGCATAGACTTATCCCTGTCTCAGATGGAAAGGAACGAACCTTTGGTTATGGCAGCCTCTTACTTCTGGTCCGATGCACTTAACGCATTCCTTTTTGGACACGGACCCATGACCCCGACCTTGGCCGATGTTCTGCTGTTGACCGGCCTCGATGTTTCCTCCGCCGATACCCCTTTCAATTATCTTTTCAAGCCATCTCATCGGCTGGAGACCAAGGAATCGGCGGGTGGAAAGGATACATCAGTAAAAACATGAAGACAGGGACAGTCTCACAGAGGGAGCATACTGCCTTCTTGATGATGTGGCTGGAGAAGCATTTCTTCTGTGGCAGAGCGGTCGGCCCCTCTTCCAACACTCAATCTTTGGCAGAGGCTCTTTCACAAGGATCGCCATCCCCCTCGGTAAACAATTGCTGGGATCGGCGTACCATCTGATGCACCAAATCGGTGTCAAGCTGTCGAAGGGGGAGCCGATAGGGAACCCAGGCGGTCCTTGGTGGTTCATCACCCTCTGGCTCAACTTACACATGAGCAAGGTTTCTCAGCAGCGGATAGAGACAAAGACCTTTCCCAACATCGAGTCAGAGGAGAATCCATCGGTCCGTCGCCGTTGCAGGTCTTTTGGAGAAGCGGTATCGGCTTTTCCCGGCTGCCAATTCACTGCCACCCGCACAGCTGAATATTTCAGATGCTTCTACAATGGCCTTAGTGAAGAGATGATCAGCTGGCACCCATATCAGGCAGTAGAGCCGATTTTCGAGTTGCCTGTATGTTTTGATTTCACCACCCATACCTTTGACAGAGAGTTGATGGACATCTTGATCAAGCCGGGGATCCTGCCGGCCAACTTCTTCTCAGAAAAGGACTCACCCACTTATGAATTTTACTGTCCATCGGCTGCGGCAAGGCAACTGGGCTTTCGAAAAATTTTTATGCAACTTCGTTTAGCGAACTTAAGCGTTAATGGCACCAGTTCGGCAAGTTTTGCATCGACTTTCATGCAGTAACAAAACGGTTTGAAATGCCCCAAAACATGAGTTTTGGGTCTAATGAAGTGGATCAGGTGCATTCGTGGCGAAAAATTCTGACGCAACTTCATTTAGCGAATTTATGCGTTAATGGCACCTGTTCGGCCAGCTTTGCATCGACTTTCGTGCAGTAACGAAACGGTCCGAAACGCCCCAAAACATGAGTTTTGGGTCGAATGGAGTGGATCGGGTGCGTTCACTATGAAAAATTCAGGCGCATCTTCGTTTAGTGAACTTATGCGTTAATGACAACTTTCCGGCCAGCTTTGCATCGACTTTCCGGCGGTTACGAAACGGTCCCAAATGGTCCGAAACATGAGTTTTGGGTCCAATGGAGTCAACCAGGTGCGTTCGTTGCAAAAAATTCCGACGCAACATCATCTAGCGAACTTGTGCGTTAATGGCACCTGTTCGGCCAGTTTTGCATCGATTCGGTGCAGTAACGAAACGGTCCGAAACGACCCAAAACATGAGTTTTGGGTCACATGGAGTGGATCGGGTGCATTCGTTTCAAAAAATACCGACGCAACTTTGTTTAGCGAACTTGTGCGTTAATGGCACTTGTTCAGCAGTTTTGCATTGACTTTGGTGCAGTAACGAAACGGTCCGAAACGCCCGAAAACATGAGTTTTCGATCACATGGAGTGGATCAGGTGCATTTGTTTCGAAAAAATTTTATGCAACTTCGTTTAGCGAACTTAAGCGTTAATGGCACCAGTTCGGCAAGTTTTGCATCGACTTTCATGCAGTAACAAAATGGATTGAAATGCCCCAAAACATGAGTTTTGGGTCAAATGAAGTGGATCAGGTGCATTCGTTGCGAAAAATTCTGACGCAACTTCATTTAGCGAATTTATGTGTTAATGGCACCTGTTCGGCCAGCTTTGCATCGACTTTCGTGCAGTAACGAAACGGTCCGAAACGCCCCAAAACATGAGTTTTGGGTCGAATGGAGTGGATCGAGTGCGTTCACTATGAAAAATTCAGGCGCATCTTCGTTTAGCGAACTTATGCGTTAATGACAACTTTCCGGCCAGCTTTGCATCGAGTTTCCAGCGGTTATGAAACGGTCCCAAACGGTCCAAAACATGAGTTTTGGGTCCAATGGAGTCAACCAGGTGCGTTCGTTGCAAAAAATTCCGACGCAACATCGTTTAGCGAACTTGTGCGTTAATGGCACCTGTTCGGCCAGTTTTGCATCGACTTCGGTGCAGTAACGAAACGGTCCGAAACGACCCAAAACATGAGTTTTGGGTCACATGGAGTGGATCGGGTGCATTCGTTTCAAAAAAATTCCGACGCAACTTCGTTTAGCGAACTTGTGCGTTAATGGCACCTGTTCGGAAGTTTTGCATCGATTTTGGTGCAGTAACGAAACGGTCCGAAAAGCCCCAAAACATGAGTTTTCGGTCACATGGAGTGGATCGGGTGCATTCGTTTCGAAAAATTTTTACGCAACTTCATTTAGCGAACTTAAGCGTTAATGACACCAGTTCGGCAAGTTTTGCATCGACTTTCATGCAGTAACAAAACGGTTTGAAATGCCCCAAAACATGAGTTTTTGGGTCAAATGAAGTGGATCAGGTGCATTCGTGGCGAAAAATTCTGACGCAACTTCATTTAGCGAATTTGTGCGTTAATGGCACCTGTTCGGCCCAGTTTTGCATCGACTTTCGTGCAGCAACGAAACGGTCCGAAACGCCCCAAAACATGAGTGTTGGGTCGAATGGAGTGGATCGGGTGCGTTCACTATGAAAAATTCAGGCGCATCTTCATTTAGTGAACTTATGCGTTAATGACAACTTTCCGGCCAGCTTTGCATCGACTTTCCTGCGGTTACGAGACGGTCCCAAACGGTCCAAAACATGAGTTTTGGGTCCAATGGAGTCAACCAGGTGCGTTCGTTGCAAAAAATTCCGACGCAACATCGTTTAGCGAACTTGTGCGTTAATGGCACCTGTTCGGCTAGTTTTGCATCGACTTCGGTGCAGTAACGAAACGGTCCGAAACGACCCAAAACATGAGTTTTGGGTCACATGGAGTGGATCGGGTGCATTCGTTTCAAAAAATTCCGATGCAACATCGTTTAGCGAACTTGTGTTTTAATGGCACCTGTTCGGCAGTTTTGCATCGACTTTGGTGCAGTAACGAAACGGTCCGAAACGCCCAAAAACATGATTTTTCGGTCACATGGAGTGGATTGAGTGCATTCATTTCGAAATTTTTTTACGCAACTTCGTTTAGCGAACTTAAACGTTAATGGCACCAGTTCGGCAAGTTTTGCATCGACTTTCATGCAGTAACAAAACGGTTTGAAATGCCCCAAAACATCAGTTTTGGGTCAAATGAAGTGGATCAGGTGCATTCGTGGCGAAAAATTCCGATGCAACTTCATTTAGCGAATTTGTGCGTTAATGGCACCTGTTCGGCCGGTTTTGCATCGACTTTCGTGCTGTAACGAAACGGTCCGAAACGCCCCAAAACATGAGTTTTGGGTCAAATGGAGTGGATCAGCGTTCACTATGAAAAGTTGCGGCGCATCTTCGTTTAGTGAACTTATGCGTTAATGACAACTTTTCGGCCAGCTTTGCATCGACTTTCCTGCCGTTACGAAACGGTCCCCAAACGCTCCAAAACATGAGTTTTGGGGTCCAATGGAGTCAACCAGGTGCGTTCGTTGCAAAAAATTCCGACGCGACATCGTTTAGCGAACTTGTGCGTTAATGGCACCTGTTCGGCCAGTTTTGCATCGACTTCGGTGCAGTAACGAAACGGTCCGAAACGCCCCAAAACATGAGTTTAGGGTCACATGGAGTGGATCGGGTGCATTCATTTCGAAAAATTCCGACGCAACTTCGTTTAGCGAACTTGTGCGTTAATGGCACCTGTTCGGCAGTTTTGCATCAACTTTGGTGCAGTAACGAAACGGTCCGAAACGCCCCAAAACATGAGTTTTCGGTCACATGGAGTGGATCGGGTGCATTCGTTTCGAAAAATACTGACGCAACTTCGTTTAGCGAACTTAAGCGTTAATGGCACCAGTTCGGCAAGTTTTGCATCGACTTTCATGCAGTAACGAAACGGTCGAAATACCCCAAAACATGAGTTCTGGCTCAAATGAAGTGGATCACGTTCATTTGTGGCGAAAAATTCTGACGCAACGTCATTTTGCGAATTTGTGCGTTAATGGCACCTTTTCGGCCAGTTTTGCATCAACTTTCGTGCAGTAACGAAACGGTCCGAAACGCCCCAAAACATGAGTTTTGGGTCGAATGGGAGTAATCGGGTGCGTTCACTATGAAAAATTCCGGCGCATCTTCGTTTAGTGAACTTATGCGTTAATGACAGCTTTTCGGCCAGCTTTGCATCGACTTTCCTGCCGTTACAAGACGGTCCCAAACACTCCAAAACATGAGTTTTAGGTCCAATGGAGTCAACCAGGTGCGTTCGTTGCAAAAAATTCCGACGCAACATCGTTTAGCGAACTTCTGTGTTAATGGCACCTGTTCGGCCAGTTTTGCATCGACTTCGGTGCAGTAACGAAACGGTCCGAAACGCCCCAAAACATGAGTTTTGGGTCACATGGAGTGGATCGGGTGCATTCGTTTCGAAAAATTCTGACACAACTTCGTTTAGCGAACGTGTGCGTTAATGGCACCTGTTCGGCAGTTTTGCATCGAATATCTTGCAGTAACGAAACGGTCCCGAAACGCCCCAAAACATGAGTTTTGGGTCCAATGGAGTGAATCGGGTGCGTTCGTTGCGAAAAATTCCGACGCAACTTCGTTTAGCGAACTTGTGCGTTAATGGCACCTGTTCGGCCCAGTTTTGCATCGAGTTTCCTGCAGTAACGAAACGGTCCGAAAGGCCCGAAAACATGACGTTTGGGTCGAATGGTGTGGATCGGATGCGTTCATTGGGAAAAATTCCGGCGCATCTTCGTTTAGTGAACTTATGCGTTAATGACAACTTTCGGCCAGCTTTGCATCGACTTTCCGGCGGTAACGAAACGGTCCCAAACGCTCCAAAACTTGAGTTTTGGGTCCAATGGAGTCAACCAGGTGCGTTACTTGCAAAAAATTCTGAAGCAACATCGTTTAGCGAACTTCTGCGTTAATGGCACCTGT
>CM064066.1:21936908-22007849 GCA_032594955.1 Panicum miliaceum | reverse complement strand
TTGTGCGTTAATGGCACCAGTTCAGCCAGTTTTGCATCGACTTTGGTGCAGTAATGAAACGGTCCGAAACGCCCCAAAACATGAGTTTTGGGTCCAATGGAGTGGATCGGGTGCGTTCGTTGCGAAAAATTCCGACGCAACTTCGTTTAGCGAACTTGTGTGTTAATGCCACCGGTTCGGCAGTTTTGCATCGACTTTCGTGCAGTAACGATACGGTCTGAAACGCCCCAAAACATGAGTTTTGGGTCCAATGGAGTGGATCGGGTGCGTTCGTTGTGAAAAATTCTGACGCAACTTCGTTTAGTGAACTTGTGCGTTAATGGCACCAGTTTGGCCATGTTTGCATCGACTTTCGTGCAGTAACGAAATAGTTTGAAGCGCCCCAAAACATGAGTTTTGGGTCGAATGGAGTGGATCCGGAGTGTTCGTTGCGAAAATTTTTGAAGGAACTTCGTTTAGCGAACATGTGCGTTAATAGCACCTATTCGACCTAGTTTGCATCGACTTTCGTGCAGTAACGAAACGGTTCGAAACGCCCGAAAACATGCGTTTCAGGTCCAACGGAGTGGATCGGGTGCGTTCGCTGCGAAAAATTCCGAAGCAACTTCGTTTAGCGAACTTGTGCCTTAAAGGCACCAGTTCTGCCAGTTTTGCATCGACTTTCCTGAAGTAATGATACGGTCCGAAAGGCCCTAAAACATGACTTTTGGGTCGAATGGAGTAGATCGGGTGCGTTCGCTGCGAAAAATTCCGACGCAACTTCATTTAGCGAACTTGTGCGTTAATGACAACTTTTCAGCCACCTATGCATCGAATTTCCTGCGGTAACGAAACGGTCCCCAACGCTCCAAAACATGAGTTTTTGGTCCAATGGAGTCAACCAGGTGCGTTCGTTGCAAAGAATTCCGATGCAACTTCGTTTACAGAACTTGTGCGTTAATGGCACCTGTTCGGCAAGTTTTGCATTGACTTTGGTGCAGTAATGAAATGGTCCGAAACGCCCCAAAACATGAGTTTTCGGTCACATGGAGTGGATCGGGTGCATTCATTCCGAAAAATTCTGACGCAACTTTCATGAAGTAACAAAACGGTTTGAAATGCCCCAAAACATGAGTTTTGGGTCAAATGAAGTGGATCAGGTGCATTCATTTCGAAAAAATCCGACGCAAATTCGTTTAGCGAACTTGTGCGCTAATGGCTCCTGTTCGGCAGTTTTGCATCGACTTTGGTGAAGTAACGAAATAGTCCGAAATGCTCCAAAAGTTGAGTTTTGGGTCCAATGGAGTCAAACAGGAGCGCTCGCTGCAAAAAATTCCGAGGCAAATTCATTTAGCGAACTAGTGCGTTAATGGCACCTGTTCGGCCAGTTTGCATCGACTTTGGTGCGGTAACAAAACGGTCCGAAATGCCCAAAACTTGAGTTTTCGGTCACATGGAGTGGATCGGGTGCATTCATTTCGAAAAAATCCGACGCAAATTCGTTTAGCGAACTTGTGCGCTAATGGCTCCTGTTCGGCAGTTTTGCATCGACTTTGGTGTAGTAACAAAATAGTCCGAAACGCCCCAAAACATGAGTTTTGGGTCACACGGATTGGATCGGGTGCGTTCGTTTTGAAAAAAAATCCGACGCAAATTCGTTTAGCGAACTTGTGCGCTAATGGCACCTGTTCGACAGTTTTGCATCGAATTTCGTGCAGTAATGAAACGGTCTGAAATGCCCCAAAACATGAGTTTTGGGTCGAATCGAGGGGATCTGCAGCGTTCGTTGCGAAAAATTCCGAAGCAACTTCGTTTAGCGAACTTGTGCGTTAATGGCACCTGCTCGACCCAGTTTTGCATCGACTTTGGTGCAGTAAAGAACCGGTCCAAAAAACCCCAAAACATTAGTTTTGATTCCAATGGAGTGGATCGGGTGCGTTCGTTGCGAAAAATTCCGACGCAGCTTCGTTTAGCAAACTTGTGCGTTAATGGCACCTATTCGGCCAGTTTTGCATCAACTTTTGTGCACTAACGAAACGGACATAAACGCCCCAAAACATGAGTTGTCGGTCCAATGGATTGGATTGGGTGCGTTCTTGCAAAAAATTCTGACGCAACTTCCTTTAGCAAACTTGTGCATTAATGGCACATGTTCAGCAAGATTTGCATCGACTTTCATGCCGTAATGAAACGGTCCGAAACGTCCCAAAACATGAGTTTTGAATGGATCGGGTGCGTTCGTTGCGATAAATTCCGACGCAACTTCAGTTAGCAAACTTGTGCCATAATGGCACCTATTCGGCCAGTTTTGCATCGACTTTTGTGCAATAACGAAACGGTCCGAAACGCCCGAAAACATGCGTTTTGGGTCCAATGGAGTGGATCGGGTGCGTTCGCTGCGAAAAATTCCGAAGCAACTTCGTTTAGCGAACTTGTGCCTTAAAGGCACTAGTTCTGCCAGTTTTGCATCGACTTTCATGCAGTAACGAAACGGTTCGAAACGCCCCAAAACATAAGTTTTGGGCCGAATGAAGTGGATCAGGTGCATTCGTGGCGAAAAATTCCAACGCAACTTCCTTTAGCGAACTTGTGCGCTAATGGCACCTGTTCGGCCAAATTTTGCATCGACTTTCGTGCAGTAACGAAACGGTCCGAAACGCCCAAAAACATGAGTTTTGGGTCTAATGGAGTGGATCGGGTGCGTCCGCTGCGAAAAATTCCGGTGCATCTTCATTTAGTGAACTTATGCGTTAATGACAACTTTTCGGCCAGCTTTGCATCTACTTTCCTGCAGTAAAGAAATGGTCCTAAACGCTCCAAAAGTTGAGTTTTGGGTCCAATGGAGTCAACCAGGTGCGTTCGTTGCAAAAAACTCCGATGCAACTTCGTTTAGCGAACTTGTGCGTTAATGGCACCTGTTCGGCCAGTTTTGCATCGACTTTGGTGCAGTAACAAAACGGTCCGAAACGCCCCAAAACATGAGTTTTGGGTCACATGGAGTGGATCGGGTGCATTCATTTCGCAAAATTTCGACGCAACATCGTTTAGCGAACTTGTACGTTAATGGCACCAGTTCGGCAGGTTTTGCATCGACTTTCATGCAGTAACGAAACGGTTCGAAACGCCCCAAAACATGAGTTTTGGGTCGAATGAAGTGGATCAGGTGCATTCGTTGCGAAAAATTCTGACGCAAGTTCATTTAGCGAATTTGTGCGTTAATGGCACCAGTTCAGCCAGTTTTGCATCGACTTTGGTGCAGTAAGGAAACGGTCCGAAACGCCCCAAAACATGAGTTTTGGGTCCAATGGAGTGGATCGGGTGCGTTCGTTGCGAAAAATTCCGACGCAACTTCGTTTAGCAAACTTGTGTGTTAATGCCACCGGTTCGGCAATTTTGCATCGACTTTCGTGCAGTAACGATACGGTCTGAAACGCCCCAAAACATGAGTTTTGGGTCGAATCGAGTGGATCTGCAGCGTTCGTTGTGAAAAATTCCGAAGCAACTTCGTTTAGCGAACATGTGCGTTAATGGCACCTGCTTGACCAGTTTTGCATCGACTTTGGTGCAGTAAAGAACCGGTCCGAAAAACCCCAAAACATGAGTTTTGATTCCAATGGAGTGGATCGGGTGCGTTCGTTGCGAAAAATTCCGACGCAGTTTCGTATAGCAAACTTGTGCGTTAATGGCACCTGTTCGGCCCAGTTTTGCATCAACTTTTGTGCACTAACGAAACGGACATAAACGCCCCAAAACATGAGTTGTCGGTCCAATGGATTGGATCGGGTGCGTTCTTGCAAAAAATTCTGACGCAACTTCCTTTAGCAAACTTGTGCATTAATGGCACATGTTCAGCAAGATTTGCATCGACTTTCATGCCGTAATGAAACGGTCCGAAACGCCCCAAAACATGAGTTTTGAATGGATCGGGTGCGTTCGTTGCGATAAATTCCGACGCAACTTCAGTTAGCAAACTTGTGCCATAATGGCACCTATTCGGCCAGTTTTGCATCGACTTTGGTGCAGTAACGAAACGGTTCAAAACGCCCCAAAACATGAGTTTTGGGTCACATGGAGTGGATCGGGTGCATTCGTTTCACAAAATTTCGATGCAACTTCGTTTAGCGAACTTGTGCGTTAATGGCACCAGTTCGGCAAGTTTTGCATCGACTTTTATGCAGTAACGAAACGGTTAGTAACGCCCCAAAACATAAGTTTTGGGCCGAATGAAGTGGATCAGGTGCATTCGTGGCGAAAATTCCAACGCAACTTCCTTTAGCGAACTTGTGCGCTAATGGCACCTGTTCGGCAAATTTTGCATCGACTTTCGTGCAGTAACGAAATGGTCCGAAACGCCCAAAAACATGAGTTTTGGGTCTAATGGAGTGGATCGGGTGCGTCCGCTGCGAAAAATTCCGGTGCATCTTCATTTAGTGAACTTATGCGTTAATGACAACTTTTCGGCCAGCTTTGCATCTACTTTCCTGCAGTAACGAAATGGTCCTAAACGCTCCAAAAGTTGAGTTTTGGGTCCAATGGAGTCAACCAGGTGCGTTCGTTGCAAAAAAACTCCGATGCAACTTCGTTTAGCGAACTTGTGCGTTAATGGCACCTGTTCGGCCAGTTTTGCATCGACTTTGGTGCAGTAACGAAATGGTCCGAAACGCCCCAAAACATGAGTTTTGGGTCACATGGAGTGGATCGGGTGCATTCGTTTCGCAAAATTTCGACGCAACTTCGTTTAGCGAACTTGTGCGTTAATGGCACCAGTTCGGCAAGTTTTGCATCGACTTTCATGCAGTAACGAAACGGTTCGAAACGCCCCAAAACATGAGTTTTGGGTCGAATGAAGTGGATCTGGTGCATTCGTGGCGAAAAATTCCAACGCAACTTCCTTAAGCGAACTTGTGCGCTAATGGCACCTGTTCGGCAAATTTTGCATCGACTTTCGTGCAGTAACGAAATGGTCCGAAACGCCCAAAAACCTGAGTTTTGGGTCTAATGGAGTGGATCGGGTGCGTGCGCTGCAAAAAATTCCGGTGCATCTTCATTTAGTGAACTTATGCGTTAATGACAACTTTTCGGCCAGCTTTGCATCTACTTTCCAGCAGTAACGAAATGGTCCCAAATGCTCCAAAAGTTGAGTTTTGGGTCCAATGGAGTCAAACAGGTGCGTTCGCTGCAAAAAATTCCGAGGCAGATTCATTTAGCGAACTTGTGCGTTAATGGCACCTGTTCGGCCAGTTTGCATCGACTTTGGTGCGGTAACGAAACGGTCCGAAACGCCCCAAAACAAGAGTTTTCGGTCACATGGAGTGGATCGGGTGCATTCATTTCGAAAAAATCCGACGCAAATTCGTTTAGCGAACTTGTGCGTTAATGGCACCAGTTCGGCAAGTTTTGCATCGACTTTCATGCAGTAACGAAACGGTTCGAAACGCCCCAAAACATAAGTTTTGGGCCGAATGAAGTGGATCGGGTGCGTTCGTGGCGAAAAATTCCAACGCAACTTCCTTTAGCGAACTTCTGCGCTAATGGCACTTGTTCGGCAAATTTTGCATCGACTTTCGTGCAGTAACGAAATGGTCCGAAACGCCCAAAAAACATGAGTTTTGGGTCTAATGGAGTGGATCGGGTGCGTCCGCTGCGAAAAATTCCGGTGCATCTTCATTTAGTGAACTTATGCGTTAATGACAACTTTTCGGCCAGCTTTGCATCTACTTTCCTGCAGTAACGAAATGGTCCTAAACGCTCCAAAAGTTGAGTTTTGGGTCCAATGGAGTCAACTAGGTGCGTTCGTTGCAAAAAAACTCCGATGCAACTTCGTTTAGCGAACTTGTGCGTTAATGGCACCTGTTCGGCCAGTTTTGCATCGACTTTGGTGCAGTAACGAAATGGTCCGAAACGCCCCAAAACATGAGTTTTGGGTCACATGGAGTGGATCGGGTGCATTCGTTTCGCAAAATTTCGACGCAACTTCGTTTAGCGAACTTGTGCGTTAATGGCACCAGTTCGGCAAGTTTTGCATCGACTTTCATGCAGTAACGAAACGGTTCGAAACGCCCCAAAACATGAGTTTTGGGTCGAATGAAGTGGATCAGGTGCATTCGTGGCGAAAAATTCCAACGCAACTTCCTTAAGCGAACTTGTGCGCTAATGGCACCTGTTCGGCAAATTTTTCATCGACTTTCGTGCAGTAACGAAATGGTCCGAAACGCCCAAAAACCTGAGTTTTGGGTCTAATGGAGTGGATCGGGTGCGTGCGCTGCAAAAAATTCCGGTGCATCTTCATTTAGTGAACTTATGCGTTAATGACAACTTTTCGGCCAGCTTTGCATCTACTTTCCTGCAGTAACGAAATGGTCCCAAATGCTCCAAAAGTTGAGTTTTGGGTCCAATGGAGTCAAACAGGTGCATTCGCTGCAAAAAATTCTGAGGCAGATTCATTTAGCGAACTTGTGCGTTAATGGCACCTGTTCGGCCAGTTTGCATCGACTTTGGTGCGGTAACGAAACGGTCCGAAACGCCCCAAAACAAGAGTTTTCGGTCACATGGAGTGGATCGGGTGCATTCATTTCGAAAAAATCCGACGCAAATTCGTTTAGCGAACTTGTGCGCTAATGGCTCCTGTTCGGCCAGTTTTGCATCGACTTTGGTGCAGTAACGAAACGGTCTGAAACGCCCCAAAACATGAGTTTTGGGTCCAATGGAGTGGATCGGGTGCGTTCGTTGCCAAAAATTCCGACGCAACGTCGTTTAGTGAACTTGTGCGTTAATGGCACCAGTTCGGCCAGGTTTGCATCGACTTTCGTGCAGTAACGAAATAGTTTGAAACGCCCCAAAACATGAGTTTTGGGTCGAATAGAGTGGATCCGGAGTGTTCGTTGCGAAAATTTTTGAAGGAACTTCGTTTAGCGAACTTGTGCGTTAATAGCACCTATTCGACCTGGTTTGCATCGACTTTCGTGCAGTAACGAAATGGTCCCAAATGCTCCAAAAGTTGAGTTTTGGGTCCAATGGAGTCAAACAGGTGCGTTCGCAGCAAAAAATTCCGAGGCAAATTCATTTAGCGAACTTGTGCGTTAATGGAACCTGTTCGGCCAGTTTGCATCGACTTTGGTGCGGTAACGAAACGGTCCGAAACGCCCCAAAACATGAGTTTTCGGTCACATGGAGTGGATCGGGTGCATTCGTTTCGAAAAAATCCGACGCAAATTCGTTTAGCGAACTTGTGCGCTAATGGCACCTGTTCGGCAGTTTTGCATCGACTTTGGTGCAGTAACGAAATAGTCCGAAACGCCCCAAAACATGAGTTTTGGGTCACATGGATTGGATCGGGTGCGTTCGTTTTGAAAAAATCCGACGCAAATTCGTTTAGCGAACTTGTGCGCTAATGGCACCTGTTCGGCAGTTTTGCATCGAATTTCGTGCAGTAATGAAACGGTCTGAAATGCCCCAAAACATGAGTTTTGGGTCGAATCGAGTGGATCTGCAGCGTTCGTTGCGAAAAATTCCGAAGCAACTTCGTTTAGCGAACTTGTGCGTTAATGGCACCTGCTCGACCAGTTTTGCATCGACTTTGGTGCAGTAATGAACCGGTCCAAAAAACCCCAAAACATGAGTTTTGATTCCAATGGAGTGGATCGGGTGCGTTCGTTGCGAAAAATTCTGACGCGGTTTCGTATAGCAAACTTGTGCGTTAATGGCACCTGTTCGGCCCAGTTTTGCATCAACTTTTGTGCACTAACGAAACGGACATAAATGCCCCAAAACATGAGTTGTCGGTCCAATGGATTGGATCGGGTGCGTTCTTGCAAAAAATTCTGACGCAACTTCCTTTAGCAAACTTGTGCATTAATGGCACATGTTCAGCAAGATTTGCATTGACTTTCATGCCGTAATGAAACGGTCCGAAACGTCCCAAAACATGAGTTTTTGAATGGATCGGGTGCGTTCGTTGCGATAAATTCCGACGCAACTTCAGTTAGCAAACTTGTGCCATAATGGCACCTATTCGGCCAGTTTTGCATCGACTTTGGTGCAGTAACGAAATGGTTCGAAACGCCCCAAAACATGAGTTTTGGGTCACATGGAGTGGATCGGGTGCATTCGTTTCACAAAATTTCGATGCAACTTCGTTTAGCGAACTTGTGCGTTAATGGCACCAATTCGGCAAGTTTTGCATCGACTTTCATGCAGTAACGAAACGGTTCGAAACGCCCCAAAACATAAGTTTTGGGCCGAATGAAGTGGATCAGGTGCATTCGTGGCGAAAAATTCCAACGCAACTTCCTTTAGCGAACTTGTGCGCTAATGGCACCTGTTCGGCAAATTTTGCATCGACTTTCGTGTAGTAACGAAATGGTCCGAACGCCCAAAAACCTGAGTTTTGGGTCTAATGGAGTGGATCGGGTGCGTGCGCTGCGAAAAATTCCGGTGCATCTTCATTTAGTGAACTTATGCGTTAATGACAACTTTTCGGCCAGCTTTGCATCTATTTTCCTGCAGTAACGAAATGGTCCCAAATGCTCCAAAAGTTGAGTTTTGGGTCCAATGGAGTCAAACAGGTGCGTTCGCTGCAAAAAATTCCGAGGCAGATTCATTTAGCGAACTTGTGCGTTAATGGCACCTGCTCGACCAGTTTGCATCGACTTTGGTGCGGTAACGAACCGGTCCGAAACGCCCCAAAACATGAGTTTTCGGTCACATGGAGTGGATCGGGGCGCATTCATTTCGAAAAAATCCGACGCAAATTCGTTTAGCGAACTTGTGCGCTAATGGCTCCTGTTCGGCAGTTTTGCATCGACTTTGGTGCAGTAACGAAACGGTCTGAAACGCCCCAAAATATGAGTTTTGGGTCCAATGGAGTGGATCGGGTGCGTTCGTTGCGAAAAATTCCGACGCAACTTCGTTTAGTGAACTTGTGCGTTAATGGCACCAGTTCGGCCAGGTTTGCATCGACTTTCGTGCAGTAATGAATTAGTTTGAAACGCCCCAAAACATGAGTTTTGGGTCGAATGGAGTGGATCCGGAGTGTTCGTTGCGAAAATTTTTGAAGGAACTTCGTTTAGCGAACTTGTGCGTTAATAGCACCTATTCGACCTGGTTTGCATCGAATTTCGTGCAGTAACGAAATGGTCCCAAATGCTCCAAAAGTTGAGTTTTGGGTCCAATGGAGTCAAACAGGTGCGTTCGCTGCAAAAAATTCCGAGGCAAATTCATTTAGAGAACTTGTGCGTTAATGGCACTTGTTCGGCCCCAGTTTGCATCGACTTTGGTGCGGTAACGAAACGGTCCGAAACGCCAATGGAGTAGATCGGGTGCGTTCGTTGCGAAAAATTCCGACGCGGTTTCGTATAGCAAACTTGTGCGTTAATGGCACCTGTTCGGCCCAGTTTTGCATCAACTTTTGTGCAGTAACGAAACGGACATAAACGCCCCAAAACATGAGTTGTCGGTCCAATGGATTGGATCGGGTGCGTTCTTGCAAAAAATTCTGACGCAACTTCCTTTAGCAAACTTGTGCATTAATGGCACATGTTCAGCAAGATTTGCATCGACTTTCATGCCGTAATGAAACGGTCCGAAACGTCCCAAAACATGAGTTTTGAATGGATCGGGTGCGTTCGTTGCGATAAATTCTGACGCAACTTCAGTTAGCAAACTTGTGCCATAATGGCACCTATTCGGCCAGTTTTGCATCGACTTTGGTGCAGTAACGAAACGGTTCGAAACGCCCCAAAACATGAGTTTTGAGTCACATGGAGTGGATCGGGTGCATTCGTTTCACAAAATTTCGATGCAACTTCGTTTAGCGAACTTGTGCGTTAATGGCACCAGTTCGGCAAGTTTTGCATCGAGTTTCATGCAGTAACGAAACGGTTCGAAACGCCCCAAAACATAAGTTTTGGGCCGAATGAAGTGGATCAGGTGCATTCGTGGCGAAAAATTCCAACGCAACTTCCTTTAGCGAACTTGTGCGCTAATGGCACCTGTTCGGCAAATTTTGCATCGACTTTCGTGCAGTAACGAAACGGTTCGAAACGCCCAAAAACATGAGTTTTGGGTCTAATGGAGTGGATCGTTTGCGTCCGCTGCGAAAAATTCCGGTGCATCTTCATTTAGTGAACTTATGCGTTAATGACAACTTTTCGGCCAGCTTTGCATCTACTTTCCTGCAGTAACGAAATGGTCCTAAACGCTCCAAAAGTTGAGTTTTGGGTCCAATGGAGTCAACCACGTGCGTTCGTTGCAAAAAACTCCGATGCAACTTCGTTTAGCGAACTTGTGCGTTAATGGCACCTGTTCGGCCAGTTTTGCATCGACTTTGGTGCAGTAACGAAACGGTCCGAAACGCCCCAAAACATGAGTTTTGGGTCACATGGAGTGGATCGGGTGCATTCGTTTCGCAAAATTTTGACGCAACTTCGTTTAGCGAACTTGTGCGTTAATGGCACCAGTTCGGCAAGTTTTGCATCGACTTTCATGCAGTAACGAAACGGTTCGAAACGCCCCAAAACATGAGTTTTGGGTCGAATGAAGTGGATCAGGTGCATTCGTGGCGAAAAATTCCAACGCAACTTCCTTTAGCGAACTTGTGCGCTAATGGCACCTGTTCGGCAAATTTTGCATCGACTTTCGTGCAGTAATGAAATGGTCCGAAACGCCCAAAAACCTGAGTTTTGGGTCTAATGGAGTGGATCGGGTGCGTGCACTGCAAAAAATTCCGGTGCGTCTTCATTTAGTGAACTTATGCGTTAATGACAACTTTTCGGCCAGCTTTGCATCTACTTTCCTGCAGTAACGAAATGGTCCCAAATCCTCCAAAAGTTGAGTTTTGGGTCCAATGGAGTCAAACAGGTGCGTTCGCTGCAAAAAATTCCGAGGCAGATTCATTTAGCGAACTTGTGCGTTAATGGCACCTGTTCGGCCAGTTTGCATCGACTTTGGTGCGGTAACGAAACGGTCCGAAACGCCCCAAAACATCAGTTTTCGGTCACATGGAGTGGATCGGGTGCATTCGTTTCGAAAAAATCCGACGCAAATTCGTTTAGTGAACTTGTGCGCTAATGGCTCCTGTTCGGCCAGTTTTGCATCGACTTTGGTGCAGTAACGAAATAGTCTGAAACGCCCCAAAACATGAGTTTTGGGTCACATGGATTGGATCGGGTGCGTTCGTTTTGAAAACATCCGACGCAAATTCGTTTAGCGAACTTGTGCGCTAATGGCACCTGTTCGGCAGTTTTGCATCGAATTTCGTGCAGTAATGAAACGGTCTGAAATGCCCCAAAACATGAGTTTTGGGTCGAATCGAGTGGATCTGCAGCGTTCGTTGCGAAAAATTCCGAAGCAACTTCGTTTAGCGAACTTCTGCGTTAATGGCACCTGCTCGACCAGTTTTGCATCGACTTTGGTGCAGTGAAGAACCGGTCCGAAAAACCCCAAAACATGAGTTTTGATTCCAATGGAGTAGATCGGGTGCGTTCGTTGCGAAAAATTCCGACGCGGTTTCGTATAGCAAACTTGTGCGTTAATGGCACCTGTTCGGCCAGTTTTGCATCAACTTTTGTGCACTAACGAAACGGACATAAACGCCCCAAAACATGAGTTGTCGGTCCAATGGATTGGATCGGGTGCGTTCTTGCAAAAAATTCTGACGCAACTTCCTTTAGCAAACTTGTGCATTAATGGCACATGTTCAGCAAGATTTGCATCGACTTTCATGCCGTAATGAAACGGTCCGAAACGTCCCAAAACATGAGTTTTGAATGGATCGGGTGCGTTCGTTGCGATAAATTCCGACGCAACTTCAGTTAGCAAACTTGTGCCATAATGGCACCTATTCGGCCAGTTTTGCATCGACTTTGGTGCAGTAACGAAACGGTTCGAAACGCCCCAAAACATGAGTTTTGGGTCACATGGAGTGGATCGGGTGCATTCGTTTCACAAAATTTCGATGCAACTTCGTTTAGCGAACTTGTGCGTTAATGGCACCAGTTCGGCAAGTTTTGCATCGACTTTCATGCAGTAACGAAACGGTTCGAAACGCCCCAAAACATAAGTTTTTGGCCGAATGAAGTGGATCAGGTGCATTCGTGGCGAAAAATTCCAACGCAACTTCCTTTAGCGAACTTGTGCGCTAATGGCACCTGTTCGGCAAATTTTGCATCGACTTTCGTGCAGTAACGAAACGGTCCGAAACGCCCAAAAACATTAGTTTTGGGTCTAATGGAGTGGATCGGGTGCGTCCGCTGCGAAAAATTCCGGTGCATCTTCATTTAGTGAACTTATGCGTTAATGACAACTTTTCGGCCAGCTTTGCATCTACTTTCCTGCAGTAACGAAATGGTCCTAAACGCTCCAAAAGTTGAGTTTTGGGTCCAATGGAGTCAACCACGTGCGTTCGTTGCAAAAAACTCCGATGCAACTTCGTTTAGCGAACTTGTGCGTTAATGGCACCTGTTCGGCCAGTTTTGCATCGACTTTGGTGCAGTAACGAAACGGTCCGAAACGCCCCAAAACATGAGTTTTGGGTCACATGGAGTGGATCGGGTGCATTCGTTTCGCAAAATTTTGACGCAACTTCGTTTAGCGAACTTGTGCGTTAATGGCACCAGTTCGGCAAGTTTTGCATCGACTTTCATGCAGTAACGAAACGGTTCGAAACGCCCCAAAACATGAGTTTTGGGTCGAATGAAGTGGATCAGGTGCATTCGTGGCGAAAAATTCCAACGCAACTTCCTTTAGCGAACTTGTGCGCTAATGGCACCTGTTCGGCAAATTTTGCATCGACTTTCGTGCAGTAACGAAATGGTCCGAAACGCCCAAAAACCTGAGTTTTGGGTCTAATGGAGTGGATCGGGTGCGTGCACTGCAAAAAATTCCGGTGCGTCTTCATTTAGTGAACTTATGCGTTAATGACAACTTTTCGGCCAGCTTTGCATCTACTTTCCTGCAGTAACGAAATGGTCCCAAATCCTCCAAAAGTTGAGTTTTGGGTCCAATGGAGTCAAACAGGTGCGTTCGCTGCAAAAAATTCCGAGGCAGATTCATTTAGCGAACTTGTGCGTTAATGGCACCTGTTCGGCCAGTTTGCATCGACTTTGGTGCGGTAACGAAACGGTCCGAAACGCCCCAAAACATGAGTTTTCGGTCACATGGAATGGATCGGGTGCATTCGTTTCGAAAAAATCCGACGCAAATTCGTTTAGTGAACTTGTGCGCTAATGGCTCCTGTTCGGCAGTTTTGCATCGACTTTGGTGCAGTAACGAAATAGTCCGAAACGCCCCAAAACATGAGTTTTGGGTCACATGGATTGGATCGGGTGCGTTCGTTTTGAAAAAATCCGACGCAAATTCGTTTAGCGAACTTGTGCGCTAATGGCACCTGTTCGGCAGTTTTGCATCGAATTTCGTGCAGTAATGAAACGGTCTGAAATGCCCCAAAACATGAGTTTTGGGTCGAATCGAGTGGATCTGCAGCGTTCGTTGCGAAAAATTCCGAAGCAACTTCGTTTAGCGAACTTCTGCGTTAATGGCACCTGCTCGACCAGTTTTGCATCGACTTTGGTGCAGTAAAGAACCGGTCCGAAAAACCCCAAAACATGAGTTTTGATTCCAATGGAGTAGATCGGGTGCGTTCGTTGCGAAAAATTCCGACGCGGTTTCGTATAGCAAACTTGTGCGTTAATGGCACCTGTTCGGCCAGTTTTGCATCAACTTTTGTGCACTAACGAAACGGACATAAACGCCCCAAAACATGAGTTGTCGGTCCAATGGATTGGATCGGGTGCGTTCTTGCAAAAAATTCTGACGCAACTTCCTTTAGCAAACTTGTGCATTAATGGCACATGTTCAGCAAGATTTGCATCGACTTTCATGCCGTAATGAAACGGTCCGAAACGTCCCAAAACATGAGTTTTGAATGGATCGGGTGCGTTCGTTGCGATAAATTCCGACGCAACTTCAGTTAGCAAACTTGTGCCATAATGGCACCTATTCGGCCAGTTTTGCATCGACTTTGGTGCAGTAACGAAACGGTTCGAAACGCCCCAAAACATGAGTTTTGGGTCACATGGAGTGGATCGGGTGCATTCGTTTCACAAAATTTCGATGCAACTTCGTTTAGCGAACTTGTGCGTTAATGGCACCAGTTCGGCAAGTTTTGCATCGACTTTCATGCAGTAACGAAACGGTTCGAAACGCCCCAAAACATAAGTTTTGGGCCGAATGAAGTGGATCAGGTGCATTCGTGGCGAAAAATTCCAACGCAACTTCCTTTAGCGAACTTGTGCGCTAATGGCACCTATTCGGCAAATTTTGCATCGACTTTCGTGCAGTAACGAAACGGTCCGAAACGCCCAAAAACATGAGTTTTGGGTCTAATGGAATGGATCGGGTGCGTCCGCTGCGAAAAATTCCGGTGCATCTTCATTTAGTGAACTTATACGTTAATGACAACTTTTCGGCCAGCTTTGCATCTACTTTCCTGCAGTAACGAAATGGTCCTAAACGCTCCAAAAGTTGAGTTTTGGGTCCAATGGAGTCAACCATGTGCGTTCGTTGCAAAAAACTCCGATGCAACTTCGTTTCGCGAACTTGTGCGTTAATGGCACCTGTTCGGCCAGTTTTGCATCGACTTTGGTGCAGTAACGAAACGGTCCGAAACGCCCCAAAACATGAGTTTTGGGTCACATGGAGTGGATCGGGTGCATTCGTTTCGCAAAATTTTGACGCAACTTCGTTTAGCGAACTTGTGCGTTAATGGCACCAGTTCGGCAAGTTTTGCATCGACTTTCATGCAGTAACGAAACGGTTCGAAACGCCCCAAAACATGAGTTTTGGGTCGAATGAAGTGGATCAGGTGCATTCGTGGCGAAAAATTCCAACGCAACTTCCTTTAGCGAACTTGTGCGCTAATGGCACCTGTTCGGCAAATTTTGCATCGACTTTCGTGCAGTAACGAAATGGTCCGAAACGCCCAAAAACCTGAGTTTTGGGTCTAATGGAGTGGATCGGGTGCGTGCACTGCGAAAAATTCCGGTGCGTCTTCATTTAGTGAACTTATGCGTTAATGACAACTTTTCGGCCTGCTTTGCATCTACTTTCCTGCAGTAACGAAATGGTCCCAAATCCTCCAAAAGTTGAGTTTTGGGTCCAATGGAGTCAAACAGGTGCGTTCGCTGCAAAAAATTCCGAGGCAGATTCATTTAGCGAACTTGTGCGTTAATGGCACCTGTTCGGCTAGTTTGCATCGACTTTGGTGCGGTAACGAAACGGTCCGAAACGCCCCAAAACATGAGTTTTCGGTCACATGGAGTGGATCGGGTGCATTCGTTTCGA
The DNA here is from genome assembly GCA_032594955.1 of Panicum miliaceum. NCBI lineage: Eukaryota > Viridiplantae > Streptophyta > Magnoliopsida > Poales > Poaceae > Panicum > Panicum miliaceum. The sequence continues at coordinate 21,992,531 of CM064066.1, read as the reverse complement.
AAAAATCCGACGCAAATTCGTTTAGTGAACTTGTGCGCTAATGGCTCCTGTTCGGCAGTTTTGCATCGACTTTGGTGCAGTAACGAAATAGTCCGAAACGCCCCAAAACATGAGTTTTGGGTCACATGGATTGGATCGGGTGCGTTCGTTTTGAAAACATCCGACGCAAATTCGTTTAGCGATCTTGTGCGCTAATGGCACCTGTTCGGCAGTTTTGCATCGAATTTCGTGCAGTAATGAAACGGTCTGAAATGCCCCAAAACATGAGTTTTGGGTCGAATCGAGTGGATCTGCAGCGTTCGTTGCGAAAAATTCCGAAGCAACTTCGTTTAGCGAACTTCTGCGTTAATGGCACCTGCTCGACCAGTTTTGCATCGACTTTGGTGCAGTAAAGAACCGGTCCGAAAAACCCCAAAACATGAGTTTTGATTCCAATGGAGTCGATCGGGTGCGTTCGTTGCGAAAAATTCCGACGCGGTTTCGTATAGCAAACTTGTGCGTTAATGGCACCTGTTCGGCCAGTTTTGCATCAACTTTTGTGCACTAACGAAACGGACATAAACGCCCCAAAACATGAGTTGTCGGTCCAATGGATTGGATCGGGTGCGTTCTTGCAAAAAATTCTGACGCAACTTCCTTTAGCAAACTTGTGCATTAATGGCACATGTTCAGCAAGATTTGCATCGACTTTCATGCCGTAATGAAACGGTCCGAAACGTCCCAAAACATGAGTTTTGAATGGATCGGGTGCGTTCGTTGCGATAAACTCCGACGCAACTTCAGTTAGCAAACTTGTGCCATAATGGCACCTATTCGGCCAGTTTTGCATCGACTTTGGTGCAGTAACGAAACGGTTCGAAACGCCCCAAAACATGAGTTTTGGGTCACATGGAGTGGATCGGGTGCATTCGTTTCACAAAATTTCGATGCAACTTCGTTTAGCGAACTTGTGCGTTAATGGCACCAGTTCGGCAAGTTTTGCATCGACTTTCATGCAGTAACGAAACGGTTCGAAACGCCCCAAAACATAAGTTTTGGGCCGAATGAAGTGGATCAGGTGCATTCGTGGCGAAAAATTCCAACGCAACTTCCTTTAGCGAACTTGTGCGCTAATGGCACCTGTTCGGCAAATTTTGCATCGACTTTCGTGCAGTAACGAAACGGTCCGAAACGCCCAAAAACATGAGTTTTGGGTCTAATGGAGTGGATCGGGTGCGTCCGCTGCGAAAAATTCCGGTGCATCTTCATTTAGTGAACTTATGCGTTAATGACAACTTTTCGGCCAGCTTTGCATCTACTTTCCTGCAGTAACGAAATGGTCCTAAACGCTCCAAAAGTTGAGTTTTGGGTCCAATGGAGTCAACCACGTGCGTTCGTTGCAAAAAACTCCGATGCAACTTCGTTTAGCGAACTTGTGCGTTAATGGCACCTGTTCGGCCAGTTTTGCATCGACTTTGGTGCAGTAACGAAACGGTCCGAAACGCCCCAAAACATGAGTTTTGGGTCACATGGAGAGGATCGGGTGCATTCGTTTCGCAAAATTTTGACGCAACTTCGTTTAGCGAAATTGTGCGTTAATGGCACCAGTTCGGCAAGTTTTGCATCGACTTTCATGCAGTAACGAAACGGTTCGAAACGCCCCAAAACATGAGTTTTGGGTCGAATGAAGTGGATCAGGTGCATTCGTGGCGAAAAATTCCAACGCAACTTCCTTTAGCGAACTTGTGCGCTAATGGCACCTGTTCGGCAAATTTTGCATCGACTTTCGTGCAGTAACGAAATGGTCCGAAACGCCCAAAAACCTGAGTTTTGGGTCTAATGGAGTGGATCGGGTGCGTGCACTTCGAAAAATTCCGGTGCATCTTCATTTAGTGAACTTATGCGTTAATGACAACTTTTCGGCCAGCTTTGCATCTACTTTCCTGCAGTAACGAAATGGTCCCAAATCCTCCAAAAGTTGAGTTTTGGGTCCAATGGAGTCAAACAGGTGCGTTCACTGCAAAAAATTCCGAGGCAGATTCATTTAGCGAACTTGTGCGTTAATGGCACCTGTTCGGCAAGTTTGCATCGACTTTGGTGCGGTAACGAAACGGTCCGAAACGCCCCAAAACATGAGTTTTCGGTCACATGGAGTGGATCGGGTGCATTCGTTTCGAAAAAATCCGACGCAAATTCGTTTAGTGAACTTGTGCGCTAATGGCTCCTGTTCGGCAGTTTTGCATCGACTTTGGTGCAGTAACGAAATAGTCCGAAACGCCCCAAAACATGAGTTTTGGGTCACATGGATTGGATCGGGTGCGTTCGTTTTGAAAAAATCCGACGCAAATTCGTTTAGCGATCTTGTGCGCTAATGGCACCTGTTCGGCAGTTTTGCATCGAATTTCGTGCAGTAATGAAACGGTCTGAAATGCCCCAAAACATGAGTTTTGGGTCGAATCGAGTGGATCTGCAGCGTTCGTTGCGAAAAATTCCGAAGCAACTTCGTTTAGCGAACTTCTGCGTTAATGGCACCTGCTCGACCAGTTTTGCATCGACTTTGGTGCAGTAAAGAACCGGTCCGAAAAACCCCAAAACATGAGTTTTGATTCCAATGGAGTGGATCGGGTGCGTTCGTTGCGAAAAATTCCGACGCGGTTTCGTATAGCAAACTTGTGCGTTAATGGCACCTGTTCGGCCAGTTTTGCATCAACTTTTGTGCACTAACGAAACGGACATAAACGCCCCAAAACATGAGTTGTCGGTCCAATGGATTGGATCGGGTGCGTTCTTGCAAAAAATTCTGACGCAACTTCCTTTAGCAAACTTGTGCATTAATGGCACATGTTCAGCAAGATTTGCATCGACTTTCATGCCGTAATGAAACGGTCCGAAACGTCCCAAAACATGAGTTTTGAATGGATCGGGTGCGTTCGTTGCGATAAATTCTGACGCAACTTCAGTTAGCAAACTTGTGCCATAATGGCACCTATTCGGCCAGTTTTGCATCGACTTTGGTGCAGTAACGAAACGGTTCGAAACGCCCCAAAACATGAGTTTTGGGTCACATGGAGTGGATCGGGTGCATTCGTTTCACAAAATTTCGATGCAACTTCGTTTAGCGAACTTGTGCGTTAATGGCACCAGTTCGGCAAGTTTTGCATCGACTTTCATGCAGTAACGAAACGGTTCGAAACGCCCCAAAACATAAGTTTTGGGCCGAATGAAGTGGATCAGGTGCATTCGTGGCGAAAAATTCCAACGCAACTTCCTTTAGCGAACTTGTGCGCTAATGGCACCTGTTCGGCAAATTTTGCATCGACTTTCGTGCAGTAACGAAACGGTTCGAAACGCCCAAAAACATGAGTTTTGGGTCTAATGGAGTGGATCGTTTGCGTCCGCTGCGAAAAATTCCGGTGCATCTTCATTTAGTGAACTTATGCGTTAATGAGAACTTTTCGGCCAGCTTTGCATCTACTTTCCTGCAGTAACGAAATGGTCCTAAACGCTCCAAAAGTTGAGTTTTGGGTCCAATGGAGTCAACCACGTGCGTTCGTTGCAAAAAACTCCGATGCAACTTCGTTTAGCCAACTTGTGCGTTAATGGCACCTGTTCGGCCAGTTTTGCATCGACTTTGGTGCAGTAACGAAACGGTCCGAAACGCCCCAAAACATGAGTTTTGGGTCACATGGAGTGGATCGGGTGCATTCGTTTCGCAAAATTTTGACGCAACTTCGTTTAGCGAACTTGTGCGTTAATGGCACCAGTTCGGCAAGTTTTGCATCGACTTTCATGCAGTAACGAAACGGTTCGAAACGCCCCAAAACATGAGTTTTGGGTCGAATGAAGTGGATCAGGTGCATTCGTGGCGAAAAATTCCAACGCAACTTCCTTTAGCGAACTTGTGCGCTAATGGCACCTGTTCGGCAAATTTTGCATCGACTTTCGTGCAGTAACGAAATGGTCCGAAACGCCCAAAAACCTGAGTTTTGGGTCTAATGGAGTGGATCGGGTGCGTGCACTGCGAAAAGTTCCGGTGCATCTTCATTTAGTGAACTTATGCGTTAATGACAACTTTTCGGCCAGCTTTGCATCTACTTTCCTGCAGTAACGAAATGGTCCCAAATCCTCCAAAAGTTGAGTTTTGGGTCCAATGGAGTCAAACAGGTGCGTTCACTGCAAAAAATTCCGAGGCAGATTCATTTAGCGAACTTGTGCGTTAATGGCACCTGTTCGGCAAGTTTGCATCGACTTTGGTGCGGTAACGAAACGGTCCGAAACGCCCTAAAACATGAGTTTTCGGTCACATGGAGTGGATCGGGTGCATTCGTTTCGAAAAAATCCGACGCAAATTCGTTTAGTGAACTTGTGCGCTAATGGCTCCTGTTCGGCAGTTTTGCATCGACTTTGGTGCAGTAACGAAATAGTCCGAAACGCCCCAAAACATGAGTTTTGGGTCACATGGATTGGATCGGGTGCGTTCGTTTTGAAAAAATCCGACGCAAATTCGTTTAGCGATCTTGTGCGCTAATGGCACCTGTTCGGCAGTTTTGCATCGAATTTCGTGCAGTAATGAAACGGTCTGAAATGCCCCAAAACATGAGTTTTGGGTCGAATCGAGTGGATCTGCAGCGTTCGTTGCGAAAAATTCCGAAGCAACTTCGTTTAGCGAACTTCTGCGTTAATGGCACCTGCTCGACCAGTTTTGCATCGACTTTGGTGCAGTAAAGAACCGGTCCGAAAAACCCCAAAACATGAGTTTTGATTCCAATGGAGTGGATCGGGTGCGTTCGTTGCGAAAAATTCCGACGCGGTTTCGTATAGCAAACTTGTGCGTTAATGGCACCTGTTCGGCCAGTTTTGCATCAACTTTTGTGCACTAACGAAACGGACATAAACGCCCCAAAACATGAGTTGTCGGTCCAATGGATTGGATCGGGTGCGTTCTTGCAAAAAATTCTGACGCAACTTCCTTTAGCAAACTTGTGCATTAATGGCACATGTTCAGCAAGATTTGCATCAACTTTCATGCCGTAATGAAACGGTCCGAAACGTCCCAAAACATGAGTTTTGAATGGATCGGGTGCGTTCGTTGCGATAAATTCCGACGCAACTTCAGTTAGCAAACTTGTGCCATAATGGCACCTATTCGGCCAGTTTTGCATCGACTTTGGTGCAGTAACGAAACGGTTCGAAACGCCCCAAAACATGAGTTTTGGGTCACATGGAGTGGATCGGGTGCATTCGTTTCACAAAATTTCGATGCAACTTCGTTTAGCGAACTTGTGCGTTAATGGCACCAGTTCGGCAAGTTTTGCATCGACTTTCATGCAGTAACGAAACGGTTCGAAACGCCCCAAAACATAAGTTTTGGGCCGAATGAAGTGGATCAGGTGCATTCGTGGCGAAAAATTCCAACGCAACTTCCTTTAGCGAACTTGTGCGCTAATGGCACCTGTTCAGCAAATTTTGCATCGACTTTCGTGCAGTAACGAAACGGTCCGAAACGCCCAAAAACATGAGTTTTGGGTCTAATGGAGTGGATCGGGTGCGTCCGCTGCGAAAAATTCCGGTGCATCTTCATTTAGTGAACTTATGCGTTAATGACAACTTTTCGGCCAGCTTTGCATCTACTTTCCTGCAGTAACGAAATGGTCCTAAACGCTCCAAAAGTTGAGTTTTGGGTCCAATGGAGTCAATCACGTGCGTTCGTTGCAAAAAACTCCGATGCAACTTCGTTTAGCGAACTTGTGCGTTAATGGCACCTGTTCGGCCAGTTTTGCATCGACTTTGGTGCAGTAACGAAACGGTCCGAAACGCCCCAAAACATGAGTTTTGGGTCACATGGAGTGGATCGGGTGCATTCGTTTCGCAAAATTTCGACGCAACTTCGTTTAGCGAACTTGTGCGTTAATGGCACCAGTTCGGCAAGTTTTGCATCGACTTTCATGCAGTAACGAAACGGTTCGAAACGCCCCAAAACATGAGTTTTGGGTCGAATGAAGTGGATCAGGTGCATTCGTGGCGAAAAATTCCAACGCAACTTCCTTTAGCGAACTTGTGCGCTAATGGCACCTGTTCGGCAAATTTTGCATCGACTTTCGTGCAGTAACGAAATGGTCCGAAACGCCCAAAAACCTGAGTTTTGGGTCTAATGGAGTGGATCGGGTGCGTGCACTGCGAAAAGTTCCGGTGCATCTTCATTTAGTGAACTTATGCGTTAATGACAACTTTTCGGCCAGCTTTGCATCTACTTTCCTGCAGTAATGAAATGGTCCCAAATGCTCCAAAAGTTGAGTTTTGGGTCCAATGGAGTCAAACAGGTGCGTTCGCTGCAAAAAATTCCGAGGCAGATTCATTTAGCGAACTTGTGCATTAATGGCACCTGTTCGGCCAGTTTGCATCGACTTTGGTGCGGTAACGAAACGGTCCGAAACGCCCCAAAACATGAGTTTTCGGTTACATGGAGTGGATCGGGTGCATTCATTTCGAAAAAATCCGACGCAAATTCGTTTAGCGAACTTGTGCGCTAATGGCTCCTGTTCGGCAGTTTTGCATCGACTTTGGTGCAGTAACGAAATAGTCCGAAACGCCCCAAAACATGAGTTTTGGGTCACACGGATTGGATCGGGTGCGTTCGTTCTGAAAAAATCCGACGCAAATTCGTTTAGCGAACTTGTGCGCTAATGGCACCTGTTCGGCAGTTTTGCATCGAATTTCGTGCAGTAATGAAACGGTCTGAAATGCCCCAAAACATGAGTTTTGGGTCGAATCGAGTGGATCTGCAGCATTCGTTGCGAAAAATTCCACGCAACTTCGTTTAGCAAACTTGTGCGTTAATGGCACCTGCTCGACCAGTTTTGCATCGACTTTGGTGCAGTAAAGAACCGGTCCGAAAAACCCCAAAACATGAGTTTTGATTCCAATGGAGTGGATCGGGTGCGTTCGTTGCGAAAAATTCCGACGCAGCTTCGTTTAGCAAACTTGTGCGTTAATGGCACCTGTTCGGCCAGTTTTGCATCAACTTTTGTGCACTAACGAAACGGACATAAACGCCCCAAAACATGAGTCGTCGGTCCAATGGAGTGGATCGGGTGCGTTCTTGCAAAAAATTCTGACGCAACTTCCTTTAGCAAACTTGTGCATTAATCGCACATGTTCAGCAAGATTTGCATCGACTTTCATGCCGTAATGAAACGGTCCGAAACGTCCCAAAACATGAGTTTTGAATGGATCGGGTGCGTTCGTTGCGATAAATTCCGACGCAACTTCAGTTAGCAAACTTGTGCCATAATGGCACCTAGTCGGCCAGTTTTGCATCGACTTTGGTGCAGTAACGAAACGGTCCGAAACGCCCCAAAACATGAGTTTTGGGTCACATGCAGTGGATCGGGTGCATTCGTTTCACAAAATTTCGATGCAACTTCGTTTAGCGAACTTGTGCGTTAATGGCACCTGTTCGGCCAGTTTTGCATCGACTTTGGTGCGGTAACGAAACGGTCCGAAACGCCCCAAAACATGAGTTTTGGGTCACATGGAGTGGATCGGGTGCATTCGTTTCGAAAAAATCCGATGCAAATTCGTTTAGCGAACTTGTGCGCTAATGGCACCTGTTCGGCAGTTTTGCATCGACTTTGGTGCAGTGACAAAACGGTCCGAAACGCCCCAAAACATGAGTTTTGGGTCCAATGGAGTGGATCAGGTGCGTTCGTTGCGAAAAATTCCGACGCAACATCGTTTAGCGAACTTGTGCGTTAATGGCACCTGTTCGGCAGTTTTGCACCAAATTTCGTGGAGTAATGAAACGGTCTGAAACGCCCCAAAACATAAGTTTTGCGTCCAATGGAGTGGATCGGGTGCGTTTGTTGTGAAAAATTCCGACGCAACTTCATTTAGCGAAATTGTGCGTTAATGGCATCAGTTCGGCCAAGTTTGCATCGACTTTTGTGCAGTAACGAAACAGTTTGAAACACCCCAAAACATGAGTTTTGGGTCGAATCGAGTGGATCCGCAGCGTTCGTTGCGATAAATTCTGAAGCAACTTCGTTTAGCGAACTTGTGCGTTAATGGCACCTGTTCGACCAGTTTTGCATCGACTTTGGTGCAGTAAAGAAACGGTCCGAAGAACCCCAAAACATGAGTTTTGGGTCCAATGAAGTGGATCGGGTGCATTCGTTGCAAAAAATTCAAACGCAACTTCGTTTAGCGAACTTGTGCGTTAATGGCACCTGTTCGGCCAGTTTTGCATCAACTTTCGTGCACTAACGAAATGGACCTAAACGCCCAAAACATGAGTTGTCGGTCCAATGGAGTGGATCGGGTGCGTTCTTGCAAAAAATTCCGACGCAACTTCGTTTAGCAAACTTGTGCATTAATGGCACATGTTCAGCAAGGTTTGCATCGACTTTCATGCCGTAATGATACGGTCCGAAACGTCCCAAAACATGAGTTTTGAGTGGATCGGGTGCGTTCGTTGCGATAAATTCCGACGCAACTTCAGTTAGCAAACTTGTGCCTAAATGGCACCTATTCGGCCAGCTTTGCATCGATTTTCTTGCAGTAACGAAATGGTCCGAAACGGCCAAAAACATGCTTTTTGGGTCCAATGGAGTGGATCGGGTGCGTTCGCTGCGAAAAATTCCAACGCAACTTCGTTTAGCGAACTTGTGCCTTAAAGGCACCAGTTTCGCCAGGTTTGCATCGACATTCATGCAGTAACGAAACGGTTCGAAACGCCCCAAAACATGAGTTTTGGGTCGAATGAAGTGGATCAGGTGCATTCGTGGCGAAAAATTCTGACGCAACTTCGTTTAGCGAACTTGTGCGTTAATGGCACCTGTTCGGCCAGTTTTGCATCGACTTTGGTGCAGTAACAAAACGGTCTGAAACGCCCCAAAACATGAGTTTTGGGTCACATGGAGTGGATCGGGTGCATTCGTTTCGCAAAATTTCGACGCAACTTCATTTAGCGAACTTGTGCGTTAATGGCACCAGTTCGGCAAGTTTTGCATCGACTTTCATGCAGTAACGAAACGGTTCGAAACGCCCCAAAACATGAGTTTTGGGTCGAATGAAGTGGATCAGGTGCATTCGTGGCAAAAAATTCCGACGCAACATCCTTTTGCGAATTTGTGCGCTAATGGCACCTGTTCGGCAAATTTTGCATCGACTTTCGTGCAGTAACGAAACGGTCCGAAACGCCCAAAAACATGAGTTTTGGGTCTAATGGAGTGGATCGGGTGCGTCCGCTGCGAAACATTCCGTTGCATCTTGTTGGCGCTAAAATCGGCCGGATAGGAATCGGCCGATGGGTCTTCAGCGTCAGACACACGACCCGGGAGAATCTTCTTAGCTCCTGTTCGGGTTATCGCCCTGGTGCGGTTCGCGCGGCGTGCCAGTCAATCTGACCTGTTGATTGACAAGGAAATAGAGTATTAAATTCCAGGCGCATCGATCGGCTGGATTTCCGATCTGTCCTGAGGAGCGCGTCGGCGGTAAATCGGCCGATTTGCTGTAGAGATGATCGGCTATGAGTCAGCCGATGATCGTATGGTAATTGTAAAAACTGCTGGAGCAATCTAAACAATTACTATAGAGGCAACACTTGAAACAGATCTAATCGGCTATATGGCGATGAATCGAAGGAGAACGATGACGAAGCCGATTACCCTGATCTCAAGCTGGATAACTGGTGATAATACTAGAATAACAGGTAGAACTTGCAATTCTAGTAAATATCGATAACTTGTGAATAAATCCAAACGAAACCACAGCGATGCGCCCGTAGTTAAAGCTCGGATATTACTCGATAATCGGAACCTACCAATTGGCCGGAGAACAGGTTGATGCAGCCCTGCCAATCCGTACGAACTCGTAAAAGAAGAAAATATTGGCGAAGTCGCCGACTTGAAAGGTAAAGTACTGGTAAAAAGTAGAAGTATTTTGTTGATTGATGTTGGTTTTTTCTTTGCAAAACCCTAGCGACTCCTATTTATACCCTAAAACTAGGACTCCTGGTCGATTACGACTTGTTACAACCTTATTTAAAACAGGAAAACTACTATATCTATAATAACTTTAAAAAGGAAACGGACTCCCGCAGAATCTTCCGCCGCCGCTTCCTAATCCAATCAGGACCTCTTCAATTGCTTTCCGGCCGACTTAGCATGCCGCGTTGACCAGCTTTTGACTAGGATCTTCTGGAATAATCCTATCCTGTTGGCATAGGCGGCGCCACCAATCGGCCGATTTTCAACTGTTACCCCGATCGGCCGATTCCTTACTGTAGCTCTCAGATCTTCTACATCGGCCAACCTTCTTCTCCTGACGCCGATTCAATACGTGTCAAAATCTGGCGTCAACACATGCCCCCCAGTTTCGGAGTAAAATATAACTTTTTCTTCGAAACTCTTTCTTTAATCCTTCTCTCTAAGCTTCCCCATTGCGACAGGAGTAAACCTCGGAATCAGTTGTGTTACCTTTCCCTCTGCATCTGATCTTTTTCTAGAATCAGGTTTATGACATGGAATCCGGTAACAGGATTTGGCGTGTAGATTCAGACTTTGACCGTCTTCCCCGGCAGCTTTACATTTACTGATGCCTTTACTCCGACGGTACACATCTTGCCAACCCTCTGTCTCTTCCTTTCTATAAATACGATTCTTCGTATTATTTCCAAAAATGTTCATCTGGCTTGTCTTCTTTTCCTTCTGAAACCCACCGCTCGCCGTCTTTGGTCAAGCATTAAAATGTCTTCTCGATCCTCCTCTTCCGTTAATCAGGTATCAATTTCCTCTCCATCCCTTCCTGAGATACCTTACTTTGTTCCAACATATTTGTCTATTCCTTCTTTCAGCCGAACCGTCTCAGCCCCGGTTTGGAAAGAGCGATCGAAATCATGTATTCAGGCAAACCATTGTCGCAAGCTGATATAGATCTGATAAAAGCTCATTCTGAAGAACTCAAAGATCATGTTCCTGCCAATGTCCGATCAATCTTGGACCATATGGATCTCGTCTGCTTTGAACAAATGCCATCCTCTGACGAGAGTTCTTCATCTTCTCACCCTCTTGCTGAAGCTAAGACCGAAGCCACCATGAAAGATTTGGAAGAGGAGAAGGCCCGCCTGCTGAAAGAACTCTGCGACCAAGCTGAAGCTGGAGTAACTACAAAGGACTTGAAAGATGAAAGGCTCTCCCTCATGATAAGATTAGGTCGCGTCGAAAGAGAAATCCAACGCAAGCGTAACCAGTAGTGTTTTTATTCTAAGGGCGACTTACACCATGTCGGCCATGTAATCTTGATATATCTTGCTGTAAGTTATGCATCTACCCAAATGCTTGGATAGTACCTTTTCAAATATCGTCCATTCAGAGCTCTTGGGAATTCCTCCCCTTCTATCGTTTCCAGAATGTATGCATTTCCGGGAGCACATCGGCCGATTCTATACGGCCCTTCCCAAGTGGGTGACCACTTACCGAATTTGGGATCCTTAGATCTTATCGGCAGCACCAGCTTCCATACCAGATCTCCCTGAGAGAACTGTTTGACTTTGACCTTCTTGTCATACCATCTGGCCACCCTTTTCTTGTTCTCCTCTATGCTGATTAGAGCTCTTAACCGCAAACCCGCCGAATCGTCAAGTTCATCTTTCATGAGAAAGGAATAATCATCTGCCGTTAACTGATCCTGTAGCGATATGCGTCTTGACCCTGTCCTTATCTCCCATGGTAAGACTGCTTCATGGCCATAAACCAAATGATAAGGGGATATTTTAGTGGCCCCATGACAAGCCATCCTATACGCCCATAAAGATTCAGCCAAAGACATATGCCACTTCTTGGGTTGTTCTTCTATCTTCCTCTTAATTAGCTTGATTATCCCCTTGTTAGATGACTCCGCTTGGCCATTGGCTTGAGCATAGTATGGCGAGGAATTTAATAATTTAATCCCCATATCGGCGGCGAACTCTCCGAATTCTCCAGAAGTGAACATTGTCCCTTGATCAGTTGTGATGGTTTGAGGAATACCAAATCGATATATAATATGGCTTTTAACAAACTCAATCATATCGGCTGATGTCACGTTCCTAAGAGGAACTGCCTCCACCCATTTGGTAAAATAATCTGTAGCCACCAATATGAACTTATGCCCTTTGCTAGATGGAGGATGAATCTGTCCGATGAGATCTATTCCCCAACCTCTGAACGGCCACGGCTTAATTATTGGATTCATAGCCGACGCTGGTGCGCGCTGCACATTGCCAAACCTCTAACAGTCTTGGCATCCTTTGTAATACTTGAAACAATCTTCCAGGATGGTCGGCCAGTAATATCCGTTGTTCCTGATCATCCACTTCATTTTGTGGGCCGATTGATGAGCTCCACACACGCCTTCATGGATCTCTCCCATTAGAATCTTTGCCTCTTCTGTTCCCAGGCATTTGAGAAGAACTCCATCAATCGTCCGAAAAAATAAGTCATCCTCAAGCAACACATACTTTGTAGCCTGAAAACGTGTTCGCCGTTCCACCTTTTGGGATGGATTTTTCAAATAATCGGCGATCTCCTTCCGCCAGTCATCGGCCGCGAGTTCTAGCGTCATCGCTCCCTGAATCGGCCGATACCCAGAAGCATGTTGAGCCAGTCTGTTGGCTTCTTCATTATAATCCCTGGGGATGTGCTCAATTGTTGCAGATTTGAAGCCTTTCAACAGTTGAAGACAATCTTCATAATAAATCCTCAAGATGTCGTCCTTGCATTCGGATCGTCCTGTTAACTGATCCACAATGAGCATGGAGTCCCCAAAGATCTCGACTGCATCCGCCCTGACTTCCCTTAACAATTGGATGCCTTTCAGAACAGCTCGATACTCCGCCTGGTTGTTGGTTGCAGAAGCTTCTATCGGCAGAGAGAAATCATAAGTTGCCCCCCGAGGCGACACAAGAACGATGCCGATTCCTGATCCGACCCCACACGAAGAACCATCAAAATATAGAGTCCATGGAACTGGTTCGACGGTGGCAATTTCTGGTCCACAATGCTGTACTACGAAATCGGCCATCACTTGACCTTTAACGGCTTTGGCCGACTCGTACCTTAGATCGAATTCTGACAAAGCCAGGATCCATTTTCCAATCCGCCCCTTCAAAATCGGCAATGATAGCATATACTTCACCACATCATCCTTGCATACGACTATGCATTCTGCCGATAGCAAATAGTGCCTGAGTTTAGTACATGAAAAGTACAAGCACAAGCATAATCGCTCCACCGAAGAATATCTTGTTTCGGCGTCTAAAAGTCTTCTGCTGACGTAGTACACCACTCGTTCTTTCCCCTCAAACTCCTGTACCAACGCCGGTCCAATAGCCTGCTCATCAGCCGATAAATATAACTTGAACGGCTTACCAGGCTGTGGCGGGGCTAACACCGGAGGTGAGACCAGATACTGCTTGATACTCTCCAGTGCCTTGCGTTGCTCTTCTCCCCATGTGAACTCTTGGTCGGGCTTTAATTTCAACAAAGGAGTAAAAGCCTGAATACGTCCCGATAGATTGGATATGAATCTTCTGATGAAATTGACCTTGCCGATGAGGGACTGTAGTTCAGTTTTATTCTGTGGGGCCACTACTTTATTGATGGCGTCTATAGTCTTGCAGCTGACTTCTATCCCACGCTCGTGGACCATAAATCCCAAGAATTGTCCGGCCGATACACCAAACGCACACTTGTTTGGGTTCATCTTCAGCCCATGCTTCCTTGTGCACTCCAGCACTTCTTGTAAATCGGCCAGATGATCCTGGTGACCTTTTGACTTGACCACGACGTCATCTATATAAATTTTCACTAATGAACCAATGAGTTTGTGGAAGATGTAGTTCATGGCCCGTTGATATGTAGCGCCGGCGTTTTTCAAACCAAAAGTCATAACTACCCATTCAAATAAACCAAGATGGCCTGGGCAACTAAAAGCCGTTTTCGAAATATCTTCTTCGGCCATTAATATCTTATTGTACCCGGCATTCCCATCCATGAAACTTATGACTTTGTGGCCTGCGGTAGCATCCACCAAGATATCGGCCGTTGGCATCGGATAACCATCCATTGGCGTCGCCTGATTTAAATTCCTGAAATCGATGCACACACGCAACTTTCCATTCTTCTTGTATACAGGCACAATGTTAGAAATCCATTCGGCGTAGGGGCACTGCCGAATAAATCCTGCCTCAATCAACTTTGTAATCTCGGCCTTTATGTCAGGTAGAATTTTGGGGTTACACCGTCGTGCAGGTTGCTGATACGGCCGATATCCTGATTTTATAGGTAACCGGTGTTCAAGAATAGACCGGTCTAGTCCTGGCATCTCGTGATATTCCCAAGCAAAGCAATCCCTGAACTCTTTCAATAATTTTATCAATTTGCATTTGTACTCAGGATCCAAATTGGCACTAACGTACGTCGGCCTCGATTTGCTGCTATCTCCCAAATCTACCATCTCTAACAAATCGGCCGACGTGAACCCGTGTCCTAGCTTCCCATCTCCTCGGATGAGCTGATCCATTTATTCTGAATCTTCGGAGCCGACTGCTTGGATCGGCTGTAGACCAAAATTGGACACTCTCAGGAAGTCAGTGTCCCAAGTCCTGCCAGATATACACTTGACGTGCTCGCAGCTCCACTGTTGTGTGTCGGCCGCTGCAACGCTGTAAATGGAATCGACAGCTACCACCTCTGTATTGTCGCCGACCCATTGCACAAGGCATTGATGCATAGTAGATGGGACACAGCAATTTGCATGTATCCAGTCGCAACCGAGCAGCATACTATAGGACCCCTTGCCATTAATGACGAAGAAAGTAGTGGGGAGGGTCTTACTGCCGATGGTGAGGTCGACGCAGAATGCCCCGCGGGCAGGCGACACGTTGCCTTCGAAGTCCTTCAGCATCATGTCCGTCTTGGTGAGGTCGTCCTCGCCCTTGCCCAGCTTGCGGAACATGGCATACGGCATGATGTTGATTGCCGCGCCTCCATCTACCAGTAGTCTGGTGACGGGTCTTCCGTTGACATAGCCCTTGAGAAAACAGCGCTTTGAGGTGCTGTCGTTTTTCTTCCTCTGGCTTCTCAAACATAGCTGTCATCGGCTCTAACACCAGTTGTGCCATTTGCTCTTCCTCTGTATTTGTCACTTTGTCCCGATCGCTTGGCGCCATGAACTCCATCGGCTGTATGAAAACCATATTGATTTCGGCCGCCGATTCTTGGCTGTTTGCTTCCTGATCATTTTTTTTTGCGCCAAATTCGAGATTTCACATTCCTTCTTTCTGGCATGTGTCTTTGTTCTTCTTCTCGATGTTCCCACTGGCGTAGGCGTTGGATCCTTCGCTTCTGGGATCTGGATAAGCCGTCAGGACACCACCTGGGATTTACTGGTTTGGCCGATGATCTGGCGTGTTCCCACTTTGGTTCTTTCCCTAGGGGATCTTCGTCTGATACCCTATCATAGGCCACCTCTTCCAGCCGATCGTGCGCGCTGATCCTGCCCCCCAGTCCATCTTGCTGGCCGATCTTGGTTTTTGACCTGCCGTACTGGTCAACTCTGCCCCTCAGCCGATCATGCACCGAAACGCGCCGTTCTTCGCGCCGATTTCTGTTGATCGGCTCTGATCCTCTGTCCCTAGAGTGTGGCTTCGGGCGATCGCTGCGGTTTGATCCATTGCACTCCGGACAGTTATCGGCAGAGGGCAGTCTGATATCGTTCTCCCAGCAGTGGATGAAGAAGGGACACTGCCAGTGATCTTCATGCCGGCGTATCATCTCTTCTTGGTGTTGTGCTTGTTCTTGCTGCCGCCGATATTTACTGAGTAGAAATCGGGAGGTGACAGGCCTGTGTGGCCGTTCTGGTCCTCGCCTATCCCTTCTGATTTCTTCCGCCGTGATCTGCCTCTTGGGATCGACGACGCCACCTCTTCTCGCCGATTCTGATGTCAGCACCTTGGTTTGACTTGACTCTTCTCCAGCGTTGACCGTGTTGGCCGGGAAGGGATGCTGATCTATCTTCATCGGCATTGCCGATTTGGTTGGAGTCTCAAATTTGAGCCGCCCTTGTTCAATGGCCGATTGTATCTGCTGACGAAAGACTTTACATTCCTTGGTGTCATGAGAAGTAGCGTTGTGCCACTTGCAGTACTTCATCTTCTTCAGCTGATCGGCCGTAGGGATGGTGTGATGTTGCGACAGCTTGATCTGTCCCTCCTGAAGAAGTAGATCAAAAATTTTATCGGCTTTTGACGTGTCAAAGCCGAATGTCTCTGGCTCCTTCTTGCCAAAGGGGCAGGATATTGGTTTTTTCCCTTTTACCCATTCCGCCAGGCCGATTTCCTCCTCTGCGTCAGATTCAGATCCCTCCAAATACGCCACCTTCTTCTGAAAGCTTCCCCGCTGTTCAAACGGTCGGATCTCTTGCCCTGACAGTCGGTGGACGATTTGACTCAGGCTCTCAAACTCTTGGGCGGCATATCTTTCTCTGATTTGCGGTAAGAGGCCCTGGAAAGCGATATCGGCCAACTGTGCATCGGTCAGGGCCAGGCTGTAGCACTTGTTTTTGATCTCTCTGAATCTCTGTATATACCCTGTCACCGGCTCATTGTTCCTCTGCCTGAGGCTGGTTAGATCCGAAAGCTTCATCTCGTGTATTCCCGCATAGAAATACTTGTGGAATTGTTTCTCCAGATCGGCCCACGTGACGATAGAATTTGGCGGTAAAGTGGTGAACCACTGGAAGACCGATCCGGATAGAGATGATGAAAATAACCGTACCCTCAGAGCGTCTTGCGTGGCAGCTTCACCGCACTGGATGATGAATCTGTTGATGTGCTCCACAGTGGATGTGTCATCCGTCCCTGAGAACTTGGTGAAATCAGGAACCTTGTAGCGGTGTGGGAACGGTAACGAGTCATAGGCCGATGGATACGGCGTCTTGTAAGTATAAGTTTGAACTTTCGGCTTCAGCCCAAACTGATCTTGAATTACTTCTGCTATTCTTGCCGTCCAATCCACCTGCTGCTGATGAACAGTTGTTCGCGGTGCGGGCACGTGTTGAAGGGCTGGTTCAGCCAGGTGATGAATCGGCGAAGTTTGCTGAACGGCCGATAACTGCTGGCGAAACGCGTCCGCACCCCCTTCGTACGTTGCTGCTGGCGCCGCGGCTCTGAATGCCTCCACAGTGCTTGACCCCCTGCCGACTTCTGGTAAAATCGGCTGGTACTGGGAGACCAAAGGCCGGGCGGCCGATTGGTACGGCACCTGAAACGGATAAGTGCCATGCCCGTTCGCCGGCTCGGGAAAATGCGTCGTGGCTGATGCCCCCCTGCCGATTTCTGGTAAAATCGGCTGGTACTGGGAGACCGTTGGCCGGGCTGCCGATTGGTACGGCACCTGGAACGGGTAAGTGCGATGCCCGTCCGCTGGCTCGGGGAAATACGTCGTGGCTGATGCCCCCCAAGGCACTGAGCTTGTAGGCAGTGTTTGCACCGAAGCCATCTGGACGGGTTGAAACGGCGCTCGCGACGGGAGACATGGTGCACCGCTATATCTTGGAGACGCCGGAAGTGGTGGAGAGCTGTACCCCTCGCGCTGCGTCAACATCGGCTGAGAAGCCGATTGGGATGTGTAGGGTAAGCTTCTGGCCGGCAGGGTAGTTGGAGGGGCATATGCCGGTCCCTGATAACCTTGAACGGCTCCGCTGGCCAGAGAGTTGACGACGGCGTTGTACACCGTGTTGCTCATCACCAAGGATTGGTCAATGAACGCTTGATATACGGACTGCTGAATCATCTCTGACATCTTGCCCGAGTCTTCAGCAATGGTGATGTGGCGAGGTGCTGGAATAGGGGCCTTCCTAACAGCTTCCCCGCTTCTGGTACGACTGAACGACTGGAGGTATATCTTCTTGTAATCTTCTAGATGTTTGGCCAATTCCTCCCTCTAGTCGTCCTTGAGATCAGCTTCTGTGACCCCAATGATGTTGCTGTCAGAGATTTCTGCGTTGTTTGACATATTAGGTCCCGGATGGTCCCACCGGGCGTGCCAAAAGTGTGTTGGCGCTAAAATCGGCCGGATAGGAATCGGCCGATGGGTCTTCAGCGTCGGACACACGACCCGGGAGAATCTGCTTAGCTCCTGTTCGGGTTATCGCCCTGGTGCGGTTCGCGCGGCGTGCCAGTCAATCTGACCTGTTGATTGACAAGGAAATAGAGTATTAAATTCCAGGCGCGTCGATCGGCTGGATTTCCGATCTGTCCTGAGGAGCGCGTCGGCGGTAAATCGGCCGATTTGCTGTAGAGATGATCGGCTATGAGTCAGCCGATGATCGTATGGTAATTGTAAAAACTGCTGGAGCAATCTAAACAATTACTATAGAGGCAACACTTGAAACAGATCTAATCGGCTATATGGCGATGAATCGAAGGAGAACGATGACGAAGCCGATTACCCTGATCTGAAGCTGGATAACTGGTGATAATACTAGAATAACAGGTAGAACTTGCAATTCTAGTAAATATCGATAACTTGTGAATAAATCCAAACGAAACCACAGCGATGCGCCCGTAGTTAAAGCTCGGATATTACTCGATAATCGGAACCTACCAATTGGCCGGAGATCAGGTTGATGCAGCCCTGCCAATCCGTACGAACTCGTAAAAGAAGAAAATATTGGCGAAGTCGCCGACTTGAAAGGTAAAGTACTGGTAAAAAGTAGAAGTATTTTGTTGATTGATGTTGGTTTTTTCTTTGCAAAATCCTAGCGACTCCTATTTATACCCTGAAACTAGGACTCCTGGTCGATTACGACTTGTTACAACCTTATTTAAAACAGGAAAACTACTATATCTATAATAACTTTAAAAAGGAAACGGACTCCCGCAGAATCTTCCGCCGCCGCTTCCTAATCCAATCAGGACCTCTTCAATTGCTTTCCGGCCGACTTAGCATGCCGCGTTGACCAGCTTTTGACTAGGATCTTCTAGAATAATCCTATCCTGTTGGCATAGGCGGCGCCGCCAATCGGCCGATTTTCAATTGTTACCCCGATCGGCCGATTCCTTACTGTAGCTCTCAGATCTTCTACATCGGCCAACCTTCTTCTCCTGATGCCGATTCAATACGTGTCAAAATCTGGCGTCAACACATCTTCATTTAGTGAACTTATGCGTTAATGACAACTTTTCGGCCAGCTTTGCATCTACTTTCCTGCAGTAACGAAATGGTCCCAAATGCTCCAAAAGTTGAGTTTTGGGTCCAATGGAGTCAAACAGGTGCGTTCGTTGCAAAAAGTCCGAGGCAAATTCATTTAGCGAACTTGTGCGTTAATGGCACCTGTTCAGCCAGTTTTGCATCGACTTTGGTGCAGTAACGAAACGGTCCGAAACGCCCCAAAACATGAGTTTTGGGTCACATGGAGTGGATCGGGTGCATTCGTTTCGAAAAAATCCGACGCAAATTCGTTTAGCGAACTTGTGCGCTAATGGCACCTGTTCGGCAGTTTTACATCGACTTTGGTGCAGTGACAAAATGGTCCGAAAGGCCCCAAAACATGAGTTTTCGGTCACATGGAGTGGATCGGGTGCATTCATTTCGAAAAAATCCGACGCAAATTCGTTTAGCGAACTTGTGCGCTAATGGCTCCTGTTCGGCAGTTTTGCATCGAGTTTGGTGCAGTAACGAAATAGTCCGAAACGCCCCAAAACATGAGTTTTGCGTCACACGGATTGGATCGGGTGCGTTCATTTTGAAAAAATCCGACGCAAATTCGTTTAGCGAACTTGTGCGCTAATGGCACCTGTTCGGCAGTTTTGCATCGAATTTCGTGCAGTAATGAAACGGTCTGAAATGCCCCAAAACATGAGTTTTGGGTCGAATCGAGTGGATCTGCAGCGTTCGTTGCGAAAAATTCCAAAGCAACTTCGTTTAGCGAACTTGTGCGTTAATGGCACCTGCTCGACCAGTTTTGCATCGACTTTGGTGCAGTAAAGAACCGGTCCGAAAAACCCCAAAACATGAGTTTTGATTCCAATGGAGTGGATCGGGTGCGTTCGTTGCAAAAAATTCCGACGCAGCTTCGTTTAGCAAACTTGTGCGTTAATGGCACCTGTTCGGCCAGTTTTGCATCAACTTTTGTGTAGTAACGAAACGGACATAAACCCCCCAAAACATGAGTTGTCGGTCCAATGGAGTGGATCGGGTGCGTTCTTGCAAAAAATTCTGACGCAACTTCCTTTAGCAAACTTGTGCATTAATCGCACATGTTCAGCAAGATTTGCATCGACTTTCATGCCGTAATGAAACGGTCCGAAACGTCCCAAAACATGAGTTTTGAATGGATCGGGTGCGTTCGTTGCGAGAAATTCCGACGCAACTTCAGTTAGCAAACTTGTGCCATAATGGCACCTATTCGGCCAGTTTTGCATCGACTTTGGTGCAGTAACGAAACGGTCCGAAACGCCCCAAAACATGAGTTTTGGGTCACATGCAGTGGATCGGGTGCATTCGTTTCACAAAATTTCGATGCAACTTCGTTTAGCGAACTTGTGCGTTAATGGCACCTGTTCGGCCAGTTTTGCATCGACTTTGGTGCGGTAACGAAACGGTCCGAAACGCCCCAAAACATGAGTTTTGGGTCACATGGAGTGGATCGGGTGCATTCGTTTCGAAAAAATCCGATGCAAATTCGTTTAGCGAACTTGTGCGCTAATGGCACCTGTTCGGCAGTTTTGCATCGACTTTGGTGCAGTGACAAAACGGTCCGAAACGCCCCAAAACATGAGTTTTGGGTCCAATGGAGTGGATCAGGTGCGTTCGTTGCGAAAAATTCCGACGCAACATCGTTTTGCGAACTTGTGCGTTAATGGCACCTGTTCGGCAGTTTTGCACCAAATTTCGTGGAGTAATGAAATGGTCTGAAACGCCCCAAAACATAAGTTTTGCGTCCAATGGAGTGGATCGGGTGCGTTTGTTGTGAAAAATTCCGACGCAACTTAATTTAGCGAAATTGTGCGTTAGTGGCATCAGTTCGGCCAAGTTTGCATCGACTTTTGTGCAGTAACGAAACAGTTTGAAACACCCCAAAACATGAGTTTTTGGTCGAATCGAGTGGATCCGCAGCGTTCGTTGCGATAAATTCTGAAGCAACTTCGTTTAGCGAACTTGTGCATTAATGGCACCTGTTCGACCAGTTTTGCATCGACTTTGGTGAGGTAAAGAAACGGTCCGAAAAACCCCAAAACATGAGTTTTGGGTCCAATGAAGTGGATCGGGTGCGTTCGTTGCGAAAAATTCTGACGCAACTTCGTTTAGCGAACTTGTGCGTTAATGGCACCTGTTCGGCCAGTTTTGCATCAACTTTCGTGCAGTAACGAAACGGTCCGAAACGCTCCAAAACTTGAGTTTTGGGTCCACTGGAGTCAACCAGGTGCCTTCGTTGCAAAAAACTCTGATGCAACTTCGTTTAGCGAACTTGTGCGTTAATGGCACCTGTTCGGCCAGTTTTGCATCGACTTTGGTGTAGTAACGAAACGGTCCGACACGCCCCAAAACATGAGTTTTGGGTCACATGGAGTGGATCGGGTGCATTCGTTTCGAAAAAATCCAACGCAAATTCGTTTAGCGAACTTGTGCCCTAATGGCACCTGTTCGGCAGTTTTGCATCGACTTTGGTGCAGTGACAAAACGGTCCGAAACGCCCCAAAACATGAGTTTTCGGTCACATGGAGTGGATCGGGTGCATTCATTTCGAAAAAATCCGACGCAAATTCGTTTAGCGAACTTGTGCGCTAATGGCTCCTATTCGGCAGTTTTGCATCGACTTTGGTGCAGTAACGAAATAGTCCGAAACGCCCCAAAACATGAGTTTTGGGTCACACAGATTGGATCGGGTGCGTTCGTTCTGAAAAAATCCGACGCAAATTCGTTTAGCGAACTTGTGCGCTAATGGCACCTGTTCGGCAGTTTTGCATAGAATTTCGTGCAGTAATGAAACGGTCTGAAATGCCCCAAAACATGAGTTTTGGGTCGAATCGAGTGGATCTGCAGCGTTCGTTGCGAAAAATTCCAAAGCAACTTCGTTTAGCGAACTTGTGCGCTAATGGCTCCTGTTCGGCAGTTTTGCATCGACTTTGGTGCAGTAACGAAATAGTCCGAAACGCCCCAAAACATGAGTTTTGGGTCACACGGATTGGATCGGGTGCGTTCGTTCTGAAAAAATCCGACGCAAATTCATTTAGCGAACTTGTGCATTAATGGCACCTGTTCGGCCAGTTTTGCATCGACTTTGGTGCAGTAACGAAACGGTCCGAAAGGCCCCAAAACATGAGTTTTGGGTCACATGGAGTGGATCGGGTGGATTCGTTTCAAAAAAATCCGACGCAAATTCGTTTAGCGAACTTGTGCGCTAATGGCACCTGTTCGGCAGTTTTGCATCGACTTTGGTGCAGTGACAAAACGGTCCGAACGCCCCGAAACATGAGTTTTGGGTCCAATGGAGTGGATCAGGTGCGTTCGTTGCGAAAAATTCCGACGCAACATCGTTTAGCGAACTTGTGCGTTAATGGCACCTGTTCGGCAGTTTTGCACCAAATTTCGTGGAGTAATGAAACGGTCTGAAACGCCCCAAAATATAAGTTTTGCGTCCAATGGAGTGGATCGGGTGCGTTTGTTGTGAAAAATTCCGACGCAACTTCATTTGGCGAAATTGTGCGTTAATGGCATCAGTTCGGCCAAGTTTGCATCGACTTTTGTGCAGTAACGAAACAGTTTGAAACACCCCAAAACATGAGTTTTGGGTCGAATCGAGTGGATCCGCAGTGTTCGTTGCGATAAATTCTGAAGCAACTTCGTTTAGCGAACTTGTGCGTTAATGGCACCTGTTCGACCAGTTTTGCATCGACTTTGGTGCAGTAAAGAAATGGTCCGAAAAACCCCAAAACATGAGTTTTGGGTCCAATGAAGTGGATCGGGTGCGTTCGTTGCGAAAAATTCAGACACAACTTCGTTTAGCGAACTTGTGCGTTAATGGCACCTGTTCGGCCAGTTTTGCATCAACTTTCGTGCACTAACGAAATGGACCTAAACGCCCCAAAACATGAGTTGTCGGTCCAATGGAGTGGATCGGGCGCGGCCGTGGGCGGGTAGGTGTGACGGGTCACGTCAGCGGCGTGGACGTCTTTCGGCACGCTCGAGCCGTGGAGCATTTAAGGCAAAGCTGCGCCCAAGGCTGACTCCCGTCCGGCGGGCCCACGCGAGCCCGACCCTATGTCCCTGGGTCGGGCGAGGCGGACCCTTGTGGCATGGGGTCGGGCGAGGCGGATCCTCGCGGCGAGGGGTCGGGCGAGGCGGAGCCCGCCCGCTAGGGGGTCGGGAGCGTCCGACTCCGAAGGATGGGGTCGGGTGAGGCGGAATGCTTCCCTTTCATGTTGGGCTGACGATGGTCGCTGTTGCTGCAGGTCGGTCCGGACCTCTTTAATCGCTGCCATGATAGTCATTAGATGATCGTTTACTTTTCCCTCTGACAGTAGCCCCCGAGCCTGTGGTGGAGCGGGGACGCTCCTCCAGAGGCTGTTATCATTGTTCGTCGGGAACTCTTGCTCGCCGTGCGGGCTGTGTGGTGATTGTCTCGACATGAGGGGAACCTTGCCATCTCGGGGAACTCCCTCCATCTGCAGGCCTCATGTTGTGACCACCCGTGTGGTCATTGGTTGTGAATCTAGCCCCCGAGCCCCCACGCGTTGCAGGAGACCGATCGGGAGGCTAGGTCGACTTTCGTACGTTACCCCTCAAGCGTCCGTTCGCTGGGGCGGAGGGGGTGAGCCGTGCCACGTTATCCTCGTTGGACGAACCGTGGTGCTCGTTGAGCTGCAGTCAGGTCAATTCGAGTGGGGTCCCGGTCCCCGTTCGGGGGGGTCCGGCCTGGGCCAAGCTGGTGGCATACCCCAGATTTCGGCCGGCCAGTTCATATAGTTCCCGAGCCCGTTCGATTGGACCCGGTGGCTCGTTGCCTTTCGTCGGGGAAAAACCATAAACTTTGATGCCGGCCGGACTCGAATGTGAGGTCGGGACGCCCTGGGTAGTCGGGTGCCCGGGTGATGGCCGCTAGCGGACCCGTCCCTTCTCACCCCTCGCTCAGGGTATCCTGGGGCGGCTGTCGAACCCACGGTGGGCCAGCCTTCGAACCCCTTGACCGTAACGGGCCGTAGGGACGTTTTCAGTCCTGTATCCCTTCTTACCTTTCCATCGCGTCTCGGGCCGAGGGCGGAGGAGATCGTGCGCGCGTACTTCTCGGAAGATGAAGTGGCGGTAGGTGCCGACCCGCGAAACGAGAGGGGGGGGGGTTAGACGTTTCCTGCAGAGTCGTGCGCACATCTTCCAAAAAAGGAGAGGAACGGGCGAGATGAGGTGTACCTGACGCCGCATTAAATGCGACGAGCGCGTCCGTCCCGCTTCCCACGCGTCGCTCTATAAGATGGGGGGCCGCCTCGCCGGTTCCGCCCTCACCTTGTCTCGAGTCTTTCGCCTTCCTCTTTGCCTTTTGGTTTGCTGCGCCGGCCATTTGCTTTCTTCTTCCCCAGCGCTCCAGCCTTCTTCCCCTTCCACCGTCAAGCTTCCCCTCATCGCGTAATGGCGACCTGGGAGCGTTCCAGCTTCGGGGCCTCGCGTGCTGAGGGCCTTGTGAAGAAGGGCCTCCTCTGCAACAGGACCGAGCGGGACGAGTGGAGATTTCCTGAATCGGAGGAGGCGCTGGCTCCGCCCAACGGGTACGTCGTCTCGTTCGCCCACTTCCACGAGCGAGGGTTCGCGGCACCGCCGAGCCTCTTCTTCCGCGGGCTGCTGCATCACTACGGGCTCGAGCTGCAGCACCTCAACCCCAACGGGATCCAGCACATCGCGGCATTCGTCGCGCTGTGCGAAGGATTCCTGGGCATCGAGCCCAATTTCTCGCTGTGGAAGTATTTCTTCACAGTGAGTTTGTACCAGAAGGTCGAGAAGCGAGGCGGCCAGCAGCGGCCGACCCCGATGGCGATTGGGTGCGCCGGGATCCACCTTCGCCAGTCCCGCGCCAGGGAATACATGGCGATGAAGACCGCGGCGTCCCACAAGGGGTGGCATCAGCAGTGGTTCTACGTGAAGAACTACTCTGAATCCCCCCTGCCGGAGTTCACCGGCCGCGTTTTCGAGGCGGCGCCGTTGGTGTGGGCGTACGGCACAGTGGAGAAGGAGAAGAAGCTGTTGACGCCAGATTTTGACACGTGTTGAATTGGCGTCAGGAGGAGAAGATTGGCCGATGCGGCAGATCTGAAGGCTACAGTAAGGAATCGGCCGATTGAGGTAACAGTTGAAAATCGGCCGATTGGTGATACAGCTTGCGCCACCAGGATGGGGTTATTTCGGAGGGTCCTGGTCAAAAGTTGGTCAACAGGGCAATGCTAAGTCGGTCAAGGAGCAATTGAAAAGAATCCTGATTGGATTAGGGTACGGCGGAGGAAGATTCTGCGGGAGTCCGTTTCCTTTAAAAGTTATTATAGATATGGTAATTTTCCTGTTTTTTAAATAAGGTTGTAACAAGTCGTGATCGGCCAGGAGTCCTAGTTTTAGGGTATAAATAGGAGTCGTCAGGGTCTTGCAAGGATCAACACATCAATCAACAACAATACTTCTACTTTTTTTTTCAGCAATTTACTTTCAAGTCGGCGACTTCGCCAATACTTTTTCTTCTTTCACGAGTTCGTACGGATTGGCAGGGCCGCATCAACCTGATCTCCGGCCAATTGGTAGGTTCCGCTTATCGAGTAATATCCGAGCTTTAACTACGGGCATATCGCTGCAGTTTCGTTTGGATTTATTCACCAGTTATCGATATTTACAAGAATTGCAAGTTTTACCTGTTATTCTAGTATTATCACCAGTTATCCAGCTTGAGAACAGAGTAATCGGCTTCGTCATCGTTCTTCTTCAATTTATCATCTCACAGCCGATTAGATCTATTTCAAGTGTTGCCTCTGTAGTAATTGTTTAGATCGCTCCAGTAGTTTTCTTTATGATTACTACACGATTATCGGCTGGTCCATAGCCGATCATCTCTACAGCAAAATCGGCCGATTTGCCGCCGACGCGCTCCTCAGGACAGATCGGAACTCCAGCCGATCGAAGCGCCTGGAATTTAATACTTTATTTCCTTGTCAATCAACAGGTCAGATTGACTGGCACGCCGCGCGAACCGTACCAGGGCGATAACCCGAACAGGAGCTAAGCAGATTCTCCCGGGTCGTGTGTCCGACGCTGAAGACCATCGGCCAATTCCTGTCTGGCCGATTTTAGCGCCAACACACTTTTGGCACGCTCAGTGGGACCATCCAAGATCTGATATGTCGAAGAACGTAGAAATCTCCGATAGCAACATCATTCAGGTCACAGAAGCGGATCTCAAGGACGACCAGAGGGAAAAATTGGCCAAACATCTAGAAGATTACAAGAAGATGTACCTCCAGTCATTCAGTCGTACCAGAAGCGGGGAGGCTGTCAAGAAGACTCCTATTCTAGTTCCCCGCCACATCACCATTGCTGAGGACTCGGGCAAGATGTCAGAGATGATCCAACAATCCGTTTATCAGGCATTCATCGACCAATCCTCAGTGATGACCAACACGGTGTATAACGCCGTCGTCAGCTCTCTAGCCAGCGGAGCAGTCCAAGGCTATCAGGGACCAGCATATGCCCCGCCAACCACTCTGCCAGCCAGAAGCTTACCATACACGTCCCAATCGGCTCCTCAGCCGATATTGACGCGATGCGAGGGGTACAACTCTCCATTGCCCCTAGCGTCTCCAAGATATAGCGGTGCACCATGTCTCCCATCACACACACCGCTTCAACCCGTCCAGTTTGCTTCTGTGCAATCGCTGCCCACAAGCACAGTACCTTGGGGAACGTCGGCGACGACGTATTTTCCCGAGCCAGCGAACGGATACGGGAGTTATTCAATCCAGGTGCCACACCAATCGGCCACCCGACCGACGGTCCCCCAGTATTAGCCGATCTCATCAGAAATCGGCAGGGGGGCAAGCGCTTAGAAGCATTCAGAGGCGCGGCGCAAACAATGAAATGCGATGGGGGGGCGGATACACTTCGCCATCAACTATCGGCCGCTCAGCAAAGTTCGCCGATTCATCACCCAACCGTGCCAGCTCTTCAGCACATGCCCGCACCGCGAACAGCTGTTCAGCAGCAGCAGGTGGACTGGACGACAAGAATAGCAGAAGTAATCCAGGACCAGTTTGGATTGAAGCCAAAAGTGCAAACTTACACCTACAAGACGCCATATCCATCGGCCTATGACTTGTTGCCGTTCCCACACCGCTACAAAGTTCCGGATTTCACCAAGTTTTCAGGGACGGATGATACATCCACTGTGGAGCACATCAACCGATTCATCATCCAGTGCGGGGAGGCTGCCACGCAAGATGCTCTGAGGGTGCGTTTGTTTTCATCGTCTCTGTCCGGATCGGCCTTCCAGTGGTTCACCATCTTGCCGCCAAATTCTATTGTTACATGGGCCGATTTGGAGAAACAGTTCCACAAGTACTTCCACGCAGGAGTACACGAGATGAAGCTCTTGGATTTAACCAGCCTCAGGCAGAGGAGCGATGAACCGGTGATGGGATATATACAGAGGTTCAGAGAAGTCAGGAACAAATGCTACAGTCTGGCTCTGACCGATGCACAGTTGGCCGATATCGCTTTCCAAGGCCTCCTGCCACAAATCAAAGAAAGATATGCTGCCCAAGAGTTTGAAAGCCTGAGCCAAATCGTCCACCGATTGTCAGGACAAGAGGTCCGACCGTTTGAACAGCGGAGGAATTTCCAAAAGAAGGTGGCATACTTGGAAGGATCTAAATCCGATGGGGAAGAAGAAATCGGCCTGGCAGAATGGGTCAAAGGGAAAAAACCGATATCATGCCCTTTTGGGAAGAAGGAGCCAGAGATATTCAGCTTTGACACGTCAAAGGCCGAAAAAATTTTCGATTTATTGCTTCAAGAAGGACAGATTAAGCTATCTCAGCATCACACCATCCCTTCGGTCGATCAACTTAAGAAGATGAAATACTGCAAGTGGCACAACGCCACTTCTCATGATACAAAGGAATGCAAAGTCTTCCGTCAGCAGATACAATCGGCCATCGAGCAGGGGAGGCTTAAATTTGAAACCCCAGCTAAATCGGCAAAACCGATGAAGATAGATCAGCGTCCCTTCCTGGCCAACATGGTTGACACTGGAGGAAATTCACGTCAAACCAAGGTGCTGACGTCAGAATCGGTGAGAAGGGGCGGCGCCGTCGATCCCAGGAGGCAGATCACGACGGAAGAAATCAAAAGGAACAGGCGGGGGCCAGAATGACCATGCCAGCCCGTCACCTCCCAGTTCTTACTCAGTAAATATCGGCAGCAGCAAGAACAATCAAGATACCACGAAGAGATGATATGCCGGCATGAAGATCACTGGCAATGTCCGTTCTTCATCCATTGCTGGGAGAACGACATCAGATTGCCGTCTGCCGATAACTGTCCGGAGTGTAACGGATTGAACTGCAACGATCGCCCGAAGCCACACTCTAGGGACAGAGGATCAGAGCCGATCAGCAGAAATCGGCTCGGACGAGAGGAACAGCGCGTTTCGGTGCATGGCTGGGGGGCAGAGTTGACCAGTACCACCGGTCAAAAAGCAAGATCGACCAACAGGATGGACTGGGGGGCAGGATCAGCGTGCACGATCGGCTGGAAGAGATGGCCGATGACAGGGTATCAGACGAGGATCGCCTAGGAGGGGAACCAGATAGGGAATACGCCAGATCATCGGCCAAACCAGTTAATCCTAGGTTGTGTCCCGATGGCCTATCCAGATCCCAGAAATGAAGGATCCAACGCCTACGCCAGTGGGAGCATCGAGAAGAAGAACAGAGGCAGATACCAGAGAAGAGAAGTGTTAAGTCTCGGGTATGGCGCCCAAAGAAAAACGATCAAGAAGCAAATAATCAAGAATCGGCAGCCGAAATCAACATGGTGTTCATATTGCCGATGGAATTCATGGCGCCTGATGATTGAGACAAAGCAACAAGAATGGAAGAACAAATGGCACAACTGGTGTTAGAGCCGATGACGGCTACGTTCGAGAAACCAGAAGAAGAAAAACGGCAGCATCTTAAACCGTTGTTTCTCAAAGGCTATGTTGATGGAAGACCCGTCACCAGATTACTAGTAGATGGAGGCGCTGCAGTTAACATCATGCCGTATGCCATGTTCCGCATGCTAGGCAAGGGCGATGAAGACCTCACCAAGACGGACATGATGCTGAAGGATTTCGAAGGCAACGTGTCTCCCGCCCGTGGAGCGCTCTGCGTCGACCTCACCATCGGCAGTAAGACCCTTCCTACCACTTGTTTCATTATTAATGGCAAGGGATCCTACAACATGCTGCTTGGTCGCGACTGGATACATGCAAACTGCTGTATCCCATCTACAATGCATCAATGCCTCGTGCAATGGGTCAGCGACAGCACAGAGATAGTCACCGCCGATTCTTCCTACAGCATTGCAGCGGCCGACACGCAACAGTGGAGCTGCGAGCACGTCAAGTGCATATCTGGCAGGACTTGGGACACTGACTTCTTGAAAGTGTCCGATTTCGGTCTACAGCCGATCCAAGCAGTCGGCTCTGAAGATTCAGAATAAATGGATCGTCTCGTCCGAGAAGACGGGAAGCTTGGGCATGGGTTTACGTCGGCCGATTTATTGGAGATGGTAGATTTGGGAGATAGCAGCAAATCAAGGCCGACGTACATTAGTGCTAATTTGGATCCTGAGTACAAATGTAAATTGATAAGTTTATTAAAAGAGTTCAAGGATTGCTTTGCTTGGGAATATCATGAGATGCCAGGACTAGACCGGTCTATTGTTGAATACCGGTTACCTATAAAATCAGGATATCGGCCATATCAGCAACCTGCACGACGGTGTAACCCCAAGATTCTACCTGATATAAAGGCCGAAATTACAAAGTTAATCGAAGCAGGATTTATTCGGCAGTGCCGCTATGCCGAATGGATTTCTAATATTGTGCCTGTATACAAGAAGAATGGAAAGTTACGTGTGTGCATCGATTTCAGGAACTTAAATCAGGCTACGCAAGTGGATGGATATCCGATGCCAACGGCCGATATCTTGATAGATGCTGCCGCAGGACACAATTTTATAAGTTTCATGGATGGGAATGCAGGGTACAATCAGATATTAATGGCCGAAGATGATATCTCGAAAACGGCTTTCAGGTGTCCAGGTCATCTTGGTTTATTCGAATGGGTTGTTATGACTTTTGGGTTGAAGAATGCCGGTGCTACGTATCAGCGGGCCATGAATTACATCTTCCACAAGCTCATTGGTACATCGGTAGAAATTTATATAGATGACGTCGTGGTCAAATCAAAAAGTCACCGAGAACATCTGGCCGATTTACAAGAAGTACTGGAGTGCACAAGGAAACATGGGTTGAAGATGAACCCAAACAAGTGTGCATTTGGTGTATCAGCTGGGCAATTCTTAGGGTTCATGGCTCATGAGCGCGGGATAGAAGTCAACCGCAAGACTATAGACGCCATCAACAAAGTTGTGGCCCCACAGAACAAAACTGAGTTACAGTCCCTCATCGGCAAGGTCAATTTTATCAGAAGATTCATATCCAACCTGTCAGGACGCATTGAGGCTTTCACTCCTCTATTGAAATTAAAGCCCGATCAGGAATTCATATGGGGAGAAGAACAACGCAAGGCATTGGAAAATATCAAGCAATATTTAGTTTCACCTCCAGTGTTGGTCCCGCCTCAGCCTGGTAAGCCGTTCAAATTATATTTATCGGCTGACGAACAGGCTATTGGATCAGCGTTGGTATAGGAGTTTGAGGGGAAGAACGAGTGGTATATTACGTCAGCAGAAGACTCTTAGACGCTAAAACAAGATATTCCCCGGTGGAGCGGTTATGCTTGTGCTTATACTTCTCGTGTACCAAGCTCAGGCACTATTTGTTATCGGCAGAATGCATAGTCGTATGCAAGGATGATGTGGTGAAGTATATGCTATCATTGCGGATTTTGAAAGGACGGATTGGAAAATGGATCCTGGCTCTGTCAGAATTCGACTTAAGGTACGAATCAGCCAAGGCTGTCAAAGGTCAAGTAATGGCCGATTTCGTAGCTCAGCATTGTGGACCAGAAATTGCAGTCGTTGAACCAGTTCCATGGACTCTATATTTTGATGGTTCTTCGTGTGGGGTCGGATCAGGAATCGGCATTATTCTTGTGTCGTCTCGAGGGGCAAGTTATGATTTCTCTCTGCCGATAGAAGCTTCCGCAACTAATAATCTGGCGGAATATCAAGCCGTTCTGAAAGGCATACAATTATTAAAGGAGGTCAAAGCTGATGCAATTGAAATTTTTGGAGATTCCATGCTCATTGTGGATCAATTAACGGGGCGATCTGAGTGCAAGGATGATATCTTGAGGATTTATTATGAAGATTGCCTTCAGCTTTTAAAAGAATTCAAGACCGCAATAATTGAGCATATCCCCAGAAATTATAATGAAGAGGCCAACAGGCTGGCCCAACATGCCTCCGGGTATCGGCCGATTCAGGGAGCGATGATGCTAGAGCTCGCTGCCGATGACTGGCGAAAGGAAATCGCCGATTACTTGAAAAATCCATCCCAAAAAGTGGATCGGCGAGTACGTTTTCAAGCTACAAATTATGTGTTGCTTGAGGATGATTTATTTTATCGGATGATTGATGGAGTTCTTCTCAAGTGCCTGGGAACAGAAGAGGCAAAGGTTCTGATGGGAGAAATCCATGAGGGCGTGTGTGGAGCTTATCAATCGGCTCACAAAATGAAATGGATGATCCGGGACAATGGGTATTATTGGCCAACTATTCTTGAAGATTGTTTCAAGTATTACAAAGGATGCCAAGACTGTCAGAAGTTTGGTAATGTACAGCGTGCGCCAGCATCGGCTATGAATCCAATAGTTAAGCCGTGGCCGTTCAGAGGTTGGGGAATAGATCTCATCGGACAGATTCATCCTCCATCAAGTAATGGGCATAAGTTCATATTGGTAGCCACAGATTATTTTACTAAGTGGGTGGAGGCAGTTCCTTTAAGGAACGTGACATCGACCGATATGATTGAATTTGTTAAAATCCATATTATCTATCGATTTGGCATTCCTCAAACCATCACAACCGACCAAGGAACAATGTTTACTTCTGGAGAATTCGGAGAGTTTGCCGCCGATATGGGGATTAAATTATTAAATTCTTCTCCATACTATGCTCAAGCCAATGGCCAAGCAGAATCGTCCAATAAAGGGATAATCAAACTAATCAAGAGGAAGATAGAGGAGCAACCCAAAAAGTGGCATTTGTCTTTGGCTGAATCTTTATGGGCATATAGGATGGCTTGTCATGGACCACTAAGATATCCCCTTATCAGTTGGTTTATGGTCATGAGGCGGTCTTGCCTTGGGAGATAAGGACGGGGTCAAGACGTATATCATTACAAGATCAGTTAACGGCCGATGATTATTCCTTTCTCATGAAGGACGAACTTGATGATTCAGCAGGTTTACGGTTGAGAGCCTTGATTAGTATAGAAGAAAACAAGAAAAGGGTGGCTAGATGGTATGACAAAAAGGTCAAAGTTAAACAATTCTCTCAAGGAGATTTGGTGTGGAAGTTGGTGCTGCCGATAGGATCCAAAGATCCCAAATTTGGTAAATGGTCACCCACTTGGGAAGGGCCGTACAGAATCGGCCAATGTGCCCCTGGGAATGCATATATTCTGGAGACAGTCGAAGGGGAGGAATTCCCAAGAGCTTTAAACTGACGATATCTGAAGAGGTACTATCCAAGCATTTGGGTAGATGCATAACTTGCAACAAAATATATCAAGATAACATGGCCGATTTCTCATCAGTTTTTGTCTACACATCTGGTGAAGAAAACATTGGGATTCGTTATTGGATGAAAATGACAGAGTACATGGCCGACATGGTACAAGTCGCCCTTAGAATAAAAATACCGATATGTCTACTGATTACGCCTACGCTGGATTTCTCTCTCGATGCGACCCAGTTCTATCATAAGGCTGAGCCTTTTCTCCTTCGGGTCCTCTGCAGTGGCTCTAGTTTCAGCTTGGTTGCAAAGTTCTATTAGCAGGCGGGTCTTCTTCTCCTCCAGATCTTCCATGGCAACTTCGATTTTAGCTTTACAAGGAAGTGGAGGATTTTTTTCAGAAGATGGTCACTTGCGGACCAAAAAGTGAGCATCTATAAGGTCCCAGTATTCCTGGACAACAGCGGGGACATGATCTCTGAGTTCCTTAGCATGAGCTCTTATCAGATCTCTGTCTGCCTGTGATAGTGGCTCTTCTGAATGCATGATTTCTATCACTCGTTCTAGACCAGGGCTGAGACGTTTCGGCTAAACAGAGATAAAAGGGGTTACCCAACATCAGAGCGATTGAGATGCTTAGGAGAAAGGCA
Organism: Panicum miliaceum; assembly: GCA_032594955.1. NCBI lineage: Eukaryota > Viridiplantae > Streptophyta > Magnoliopsida > Poales > Poaceae > Panicum > Panicum miliaceum. Next base: position 21,958,927 of record CM064066.1, on the reverse strand, counting down.
GAAGAGAAGTTCATACCTGGTTGACAGAGGAAGAAGATGAAGAGGACGAAGAAGACATCTTGCCGTTCAGTTTGGGATAGTAAAGGAGGAAGAGAAGATAAGTGATGTGTATGCCTCTGGAGATGGTGAATGGTCTACTTATAAAGGAAGGAGAGGTAGATGGATGGTGAGACACGTCCTATCAGAGTAAATACATACATAAATGCAAAGCTGACTGAAGAAACAGTTCGAAACCAAATCGGCGCAGTAACATTGAAGGAGCAATAAATGTTACAGTGTTCTTTACAACCCAAGAAAAGCATCTATGGCTACAATGGCTTGTTGTCTAATTTGATCGGCCGAATCTAGTACTCTTTGGTCGTCATTGGCCGATCCTGGGACTTCTGGCACACGGCGACGAAGCCTTATCGTTTCACAGGCCAGATGCTGTCTCTCTTGCTTCAGCATACTGATGATGGATGGGAGTTCTTGGAGTTTCTTTTCTTCAGCGGCTATCTCTTTGGTTATCTGTTCCATCTCCTTGGCCAGCTCTGCTCTTCTCCGTTTCAGCCGATCTATCACGCCGACAACATCCGGACGGCAGCTTTCGAGCAAATTGATCTTGTGGTGTACCTCCTGAGTCCGGTGCTTGTATGAATCGACCTCCTCCTGAGTTTTTGCCATCTGAGCACGATCGGCCATATGGCGCAGCGCCCTGGAAACCGGAATATGCATGTGCTCTATATAGGCAGCATGCGCTAAATTTTCTGATACTTCTTCCGCGATTCGACCTTTGATCTCGTTGAAAAGTCGTCGAATCGGCGACGCATCTTCTACCAATCGGCTGATATCATCTTGAAGGAGAGTGCGCATGCTTTCAAGCTTGGCACGAACATCGTCGAAGGTGGAGCTCGATGGAATTGGGTGTGAAGCAATTTCCTCGTCATTTGGCAGGGAGACGGCAAAGGAGAAGATGCTGTTATTGGGGGTGTCTTGCTCCTGTGAGGAAATAAAGTAAAGGGTAGGCAAGCAGTAAAAGGAAATCGGCCGATTCTAATGGTAAGTTTGTTACCTCCTTAAAGCGAATTTCTCTTGCCTGCGCCGGTGGAAGCGTTTCCCTTGTCTCAGGGGCTGGTGCAGTTGGCTCGTCGGAGGAGGAAGATTCAACGATTATTAGTGCTCCACTTGGACCAGCTTCCTGAATAAGATATAAAAGAAGATCCTGTGAGTATGCTATGGGAAATTGAGATAAGATGGCGTGAGAAATTTTCCATGCCTCTGTGGATCTCCCGGCCGATTTCTGTTGCGGGGTTGTAGTTATCATACCCAAATCGGCCTGCATCAAGATCGGTTAAGTTTTCTGAAGGTTAAGAGATCAAGGTAAGAGATCGTTTACCTCGACGATGGGAGCTGCTGGAGTCTCGGCTCCCACTTGGGACGTGGCCGATTGCTGCGGAGATTGCGGTGGGATAGCTTGTGTTGCCTGGCAGAGGAATAAAGTTAATGTCAGTGGATGATTTGGAGAATATATGAGATAAGTAAGATTACCTGAACAACTTCTACTAATAGTGATGTTGCAGCTGCCCCGACTTCGGCGGTGACTTGGGGATCGGCCATCTCGACAACCGGCAAAGATAAAGGGATTGAAGTCTCGGCCGGTGTCACCACCATCTGGTCGGCCGATCCGATACGGGGAGTCTCGGCCGATGCCACTGCCATCTGGTCGGCCAATCCGATACGAGGAACCTCAGCCGATGCTATTGCCGTCTGATCGGCCGATCCGATGCGAGCTCGCACTCGACGGCTGGTTATCTTCGACGTTGGCCTTTTCGGTGCTCGCTTCGATCGGCCAGTAGAAATATCCTTGATGGTTGGAGCATGGAAGCCGATAAGTGGATACGGCGTGTATTGGTGGTGGCTATCTATCGGCCGGCCGCTTCGGCTCCGCATCGGAGGGACATGGCTTTCAGACTAAGGAGATGAACATGAGTTAATAACAAGATGACAATGTGGAAAGAAATAACATTGGAATCGGCTGAGAAAAAAGGACATACCACTGCATTTGGATCAATGTTCTCTGGGTCCAGAATGTTGCAGTAAGACGATGGAGATTTACAAAAAAGATGTTGCTTCCATTCTGCCCACCATAATTTGAATTGCTGGGTGGCAAAAGAGGCAACTGACCATCTATTCAGGTCAATAGTACTGGAATCAGGTACTAAATCGCACAGCCGACTGTAATCAAGACTTGAGGTCAGTCCATCTCTGAATTTCGCCTGACCGGCGAAGTAGACCTGAATCGGCAGTTGGCCAAAACCCAGTTGCCTTGCCGCAGCTGATGGATTGTAGAACTCATAGGTCGGAGAGTCCTTTCCTGAGAAGAAATTGGCTGGCAAAATCCCCGGCTTGATCAAGACATCCATAAGCTCTCTGTCAAAAGTATGGGTGGAGAAATCGTAGCTTGTGGGTAATTCAAAAATCGGCTCCACTGCTTGATATGGGTGCCAGCTGATGGTCTCTTCACTAAGGCCATTATAAATGCATCTGAAGTACTCAGCTGTGCGGGTAGCAGTAAACTGGCAGCCGGGGAAAGCCGATGCCGCTTCTCCAAAAGATCTGCAGCGACGTCGGACGGATGGATTCTCCTCTGACTCAATATTGGGGAAGGTTTTGGTCTCTATCCGTTGCTGAGAGACCTTGCTCATGTGTAAATTGAGCCAGAGGGTGATGAACCACCACAGACCACCAGGGTTCCCGATCGGCTCCCCCTTCGACAGCTTGGTGCCGATTTGGTGCATCAGGTAATAGGCCGATCCCAGCAAATGTTTTCCAAGGGGGATGGCCGATCCTTGTGACAAAGCCTCTGCTAAAGCTTGGGTGTTTGAAGAGGGGCCAACTGCTCTGCCACAGAAGAAATGCTTTTCTAGCCACATCATCAAAAAGGCACTATGCTCCCTCTGTGAGACTGTCCCGGTCTTCATATTTTTGCTAATATACCCTTTCCACCCGCCGATTCCTTTGGTCTCTAGCCGATGTGATGGCTTGAACAGATAATTGAAAGGGGTATCGGCGGAGGAGACATCGAGGCCGGTCAACAGCAGAACATCGGCTAGAGTTGGGGTCATAGGTCCATGTCCGAAAAGGAATGCATTAAGTGCATCAGACCAAAAATAAGAGGCTGCCATGACCAGAGGTTCGTTTCTTTCCATCTGAGACAAAGATAAGTCTATGCACTGGCCGATTTTTTGTTCCTCCCACTGAACCTTCCAAGATCTGGCCACCCTCTGGTACCATTCTCTCCACCCGGGTGTTTCGTTTGGCCACGATCTGAAAGTGCCTACCCAGTGATCTAAATCCATAGATGATTGCTTAAAAGGGATTCTATGAGTTTCTAGGCTGATCAGGTCCGTTGGATCGGGGTTCCCCATAGGGCCCAAACAGATGAGGTCAGGGGATTCTGAGAGTGGAATGGTAATTCGGTCCCTAAGTGCCTAAAAAAGGGAAAAGGGGAAGAAACTGAGAGAGGATCCAGAAAGTACTGAAGCAGTAGAAAAGTGAAAAGGAAAAAATTTCGAGCATTTATCTCTGGGATGGAAATCATCGTCGCCGATGAGACCGCTAGGGAAGCCGCCGATTGGGCCGCCGCCGCCGAAGGAGTTGCCGATGGAGCCACCGTGGATGGAGCGGTCGCTGATGGTGACGCCATTGGAGGGTTGGAGCAGGCCGCGGATGAGATCGCCGGAAAGGGGGAAGCGCTTGGAGATCAAGAGAGCTTGGAGGAAGACGAACAGTGGTTCGTTGGAAGAGAATGCTAGATTTGTGGGGAAGAGTAGACGGAGAAGGCCAGTACTTAAGAAAAATCAGGAGAGCGAGGGCAAAGATGGTATTTTTACCGCGCCGAATTCCAGAGGAGCAGTCGTTTCGCGCGCTCGGTCCGAGGAAATTGCAATCATGGTGCTGCGGAACGGAAGGAGATTTTACTGCGCCCATTTCGGGGGAAAGGATTAAAGAAAGATTTTCAAAGAAAAATTTATGTTTTACTCCGAAACTGGGGGGCATGTGTTGACGCCAGATTTTGACACGTGTTGAATCGGCGTCAGGAGGAGAAGATTGGCCGATGCGGCAGATCTAAAGGCTACAGTAAGGAATCGGCCGATTGAGTTAACAGTTGAAAATCGGCCGATTGGTGATACAGCTTGCGCCACCAGGATGGGATTATTTCGGAGGGTCCTGGTCAAAAGTTGGTCAACAGGGCAACGCTAAGTCGGTCAAGGAGCAATTGAAAAGAATCCTGATTGGATTAGGGGACGGCGGCGGAAGATTCTGCGGGAGTCCGTTTCCTTTAAAAGTTATTATAGATATGGTAATTTTCCTGTTTTTTAAATAAGGTTGTAACAAGTCGTGATCGACCAAGAGTCCTAGTTTTAGGGTATAAATAGGAGTCGTCAGGGTCTTGCAAGGATCAACACATCAATCAACAACAATACTTCTACTTTTTTTTAGCAATTTACTTTCAAGTCGGCGACTTCGCCAATACTTTTTCTTCTTTCACGAGTTCGTACGGATTGGCAGGGCTGCATCAACCTGATCTCCGGCCAATTGGTAGGTTCCGCTTATTGAGTAATATCCGAGCTTTAACTACGGGCGTATCGCTGCAGTTTCGTTTGGATTTATTCACCAGTTATCGATATTTACTAGAATTGCAAGTTTTACCTATTATTCTAGTATTATCACCAGTTATCCAGCTTGAGATCAGAGTAATTGGCGTCGTCATCGTTCTTCTTCAATTTATCATCTCACAGCTGATTAGATCTATTTTAAGTGTTGCCTCTGTAGTAATTGTTTAGATCGCTCCAGTAGTTTTCTTTACGATTACTACACGATTATCGGCTGGTCCATAGCCGATCATCTCTACAGCAAATCGACCGATTTGCCGCCGACGCGCTCCTCAGGACAGATCGGAACTCCAGCCAATCGAAGCGCCTGGAATTTAATACTTTATTTCCTTGTCAATCATCAGGTCAGATTGACTGGCACGCCGCGCGAACCGTACCAGGGCGATAACCCGAACAGGAGCTAAGCAGATTCTCCCGGGTCGTGTGTCCGACGGTGAAGACCATCGGCCGATTCCTGTCTGGCCGATTTTAGCGCCAACAGAAGTGAATCTCCAGCCTCCTCCGCGCTATCGAGCACCTGAAGGCGAAGGGGCTCACCGGGGCCGGAGTTATCGGGGCATACCACTCTCGGAGGGTGGCGCCGCTGATGCTTCGGACCCGCTCCAACCGAAGGCACCGTCTTTGCGACGGGCGCGCTCCCCGCCTCCGAGATTTGCCAGCGCATCCGGGAGGCGCTGGAAGACAAGGATGTCGTCTTCCCTGTGCCCGGCCATCCTCCGATGCGGCGGGACAGGGGCTTCGTCGATCTGGTAAGTATTTCGTGCGCCCGTTACCTCTCCTTGCGCCTCTCGGCTCATCATTCTGACGCTGATTCTTTGTGCCTGCAGGGCCAGTTGACGAATGTCGTCAGCGCGCGTCCGCCCGTTCCCGAGGACGCCGAGCAGCGGCTGCGGAACTGCCTCTTTGCTGAAAAACAGAAGAAACGCAAGGATGAGAAGGAGGCGAAGAAGCAGAAGAGGCTCGTCAAGGAGTTCCGGCGGCGGCAGAAGGGTCCTGTCCTCTCGGACGATGATGACGACGATGATGACGATGATGATGATAACGATGATGATGACGAGGAGGAAGAGGAGGAGGATGAAAAAGAGGAGGAGCGCGTCCCGGCCCCTTAGCCGGGCGCGTTAGTTATCCGGGAGCAGCGCTCCCAGGCGGCTGCAGGGGACGGCTCGAGCGGCCCGTCCACCCGAGACCCGACCCCTCAAGGCCCCGAGGCTGCGCCTCAAGGGTCAGCGCGGGGTGCGCCCCAGGAGTCGGGAGGGCCGACCCCCGCTCCGTCCATCCGAGGCCCGACCCCACAGGGCTCCGGGACCGCGCCCCGAGGGTCAGCGCGGGGCACGCCCTAGGAGTCGAGGGGGACGACTCCCGCCGCTCTGCCCCTGGCCCAGGAGCAGAGCATCAGCGGCAAGCGGCCGTTGCCGGATGCCCCGGGGTCGGCCTCGGGCTCAGAGGCGAAGCGCGCCCGCCGTCCTAGCGCCCGCAGAGTGTAAGTGGAAAAGTCCTCGTCCGCCTGCTTCCTTTCCCTGCATTAAGTTGCTTTTGTTGATGTCATTTGTCGTCTTGCAGCGTCCCCTCTCGGGCTCCGCTGGTGGCGCCGAAGAAAATGCCACGGACGCCGTCCACCTCTGCGGGGTGGACCGCGGCCCAACCGGCGGCGAGAGGCGATGCCGGCGGGGAGACCGCGGAGGTTGCCGTCGAGGTGACCCCTACGACGGCGGACCCCGCGGGACGGGGGATTGCCCCCGAGGGCCCTCGGATCAAGGAGGTAATAAACCTCGATGACGAGGCGGAGGAGGAGCGCGCCACTCCGGCAGTGGCGACGGGGATGGAGGAGTCCGCCGCGGCGAGGGCGACGGTGGCGGCAGAGACGGAGGTGCCTACCCCGGCGGCCGTTGCGTGGGAGGCGACGCTTGCCCCGGTGGTTGCGGTGGAGACCGCGGCGGCGGCAGGCGAGGCGGGACGCGCGTCGGCGCTGACGGGGACCGCGGCAACCCTGGCAGGGACGGTGGCGCATGCGACGGAGCCGCCGTCGAGGCCAGCGGCGCCCGTGGTGGCCGTGCCTGCCCTTGCGGCGACGCCGAGGACCGCGGAGCCGGGGCCCCTGCCCACGTTGGCGACGCCGAGGAGCAAGAAACGTGGCGGGCAGTGCAGGATGCGCTCCACAGCGCCCGTGCTGCCCTTTCTTCCTTGGCGGGGGAGCTGGATGGCGTCATTGCTCCCGCTGGTCAGGTATGCCATTCCTCGCGGTGACCATTCTCTTCTCCGTCGTTCAGTCGTTGACTGTGGGTCATTCTGCAGGCCCTCCAGGAGTGCAGCCGGGAGAAATCTGATCTCCTTCGGCTCGGCCAGGAGCGCCTCTTTGCGGAGGAGGAGCGGTCCAAGGAGCTGGCCGCGCAGGTCGCCGCCGCCCAGCAGGTCATCGATGACCTGTGGAGGCGCGAGCAGGCGCCGCGGGATGGTCTCCAGACCGCTGTCGAGGAGGCCCGCTCTGCCCGCGTGGACCTCCGGGCCGCTATCGACAAAGCCCAGCTCGATGCCGCGGAGCTCCTTCGGGTGAAGAAGGAGCATGAGGCCCTTCGGAAGACCGTTGAGCGCATCCGCCAGGAGCGGCAGTAGGCCTGGCAGGACCGGGACCTTGAGGCGACCCGAAGGGTTGAAGCCGAGAAGATGGTGGCCGACCTCGGGACGGAGGTTGGTCAGCTTCAAACCGCTGCGACCGCGTTGAAGGCGCAGTCCGAGGGTAAGGTTCCTCCTGTCCTTCTTCCTTTGTGGTGTTGGAGGGTCTCTGATCCTGCGTGTTTTTTCGCACAGGTCTTGCGGGTGAAGTCGACCAGCTGAAGGGGGCTCTTGATGCCGAGCACGCCGAGCACAACAGCCTGCAAGACGCGGTCCGCGTCGTCTGCACTGGCCTCGGCGTGGTCCAGGGGGAAGGGACGAGCTCGCTGGCGGCTCGTGCCCTCGGAGTGTACCAGCGGACCCGCGAGATCCCTCGTGAGGCGCTTCGCGTTGGCGTGGGGTTGGCTTTCGGGGTCTTCGGGTCCCATTACACCAGCCTCGATTTTGACTTGATGAGCGAAGGGTATGCCCTTGGGTACACCGAGGCTGAGCTGGACGAGATCGATGCGTCGGTGCTCGGCCCGGCGGATGCCTTGGCAGCGCAGCTGGAGGAGGAGGCCGTCCCGCCGGAGGAGCCCTGAACGGTCCAGTTGGGTCGGGTTCAGATACCCGGCCATGTAAATGTGTTAGTTTATTTTGGACTTGCTTTTGTAATGGCCGCGGGGGCCGTTTTTGCAATTTATCAACATTTACTTCCGATCCCCTTCCTTGTCCTTTTGGGTCTGGAAAGTTTAGAATACGGGTCGGATGCGTCAGTAAGCACTGATGGGCGATAGTACCATAGCCGCTGGGGCGTGGGCTTTCTCGCAGTCCAATCAGTCTTGCCTGGGCATCGTTTGTGCACTCTCCCCTTTTCATGCCCAAACGTCTAGGAAGGGGGGCCGGCTAGGAGAAAAGTTGTTTTGGGAGGACCTCGGGTGACTTGGGCCAGAGCCCCTGATAGCCCCCACTGCTTTTCTCCGCGGACTAGAAAATTGTAAGGATGCGTGTGTTTAAACTTGGAAACAGAATTTAAGGGTAGAAGCGTCTTAGCTGTTCTATGTTCCAAGCGTTGTTGAAGATCCGTCCATCGGGGGTCGCCAGCTTGTACGTGCCTGGACGCAGTACTTGGGCGATGACAAAAGGACCTTCCCACGGAGGGGTCAGCTTGTGCCGACCCCTGTTGTCCTGGACAAGGCGGAGCACCAGGTCCCCGACGTTGAAGGCTCGGCCTTGCACCTTGCGACTGTGGTGTCGTCGTAGGGCCTGCTGGTACTTGGCTGAGTGTAACAGGGCCATATCGCGTGCTTCATCGAGTTGGTCTTGTGCGTCCTCGAGCGACGCCTGGTTTCCCTGCTCATCATACGACCTGACCCTCGGCGATCCGTACTCTAGGTCGGTGGGGAGGATTGCCTCGGACCCGTAGACCATGAAGAACGGGGTGAAGTCAGTTGCCCTGTTGGGGGTCGTCCTCAAACTCCATAGGACCGCGGGGAGCTCCGCAACCCACCGGCCGCCGAACTTCTTGAGGCGGTCGAAGATCCGTGGCTTGAGACCCTGGAGTATCATGCCGTTGGCTCGTTCAACCTGCCCATTTGTGCGGGGGTGCGCCACGGCCGACCAGTCCACTCGGATGTGGTAGTCGTCGCAGAACCGGAGGAACTTCTTCCCACTAAATTGCGTGCCGTTGTCCGTGATGATGGAGTTGGAGACCCCAAAGCAATGAATGATGTCGGTGAAGAATCGCGCCGCCTGTTCAGATGTGATCTGCGCGATGGGTCGTGCCTCGATCCACTTAGAGAACTTGTCGATGGCGACAAGCAAGTGGGTGAAGCCCCCGGGCGCTTTCTTGAAGGGCCCGACGAGGTCCAGTCCCCAGACCGCAAATGGCCATGTGATGGGGATAGTCTGGAGCGCTTGTGCGGGCATGTGAGTTTGGCACGCGAAGAATTGGCACCCTTCACAGGTGCGGACCACATGGGTGGCATCGGCGACTGCCGTTGGCCAGTAGAAACCCTGCCGGAAGGCGTTCCTGACGAGGGTTCTTGGTGCGGCGTGGTGGCCACAGGCCCCTGCGTGGATGTCGTGAATCAGCGCCCTTCCTTGCTCGATCAGGATGCATCGTTGGAGGATGCCGGTGTGGCTCTGCTTGTAGAGCTCCTGGTTGATGATGACGAATGTCTTGGCACGGCGCGCAATCCTTCGTGCCTCCGTCTTGTCCTTCGGGAGTGTCTCGCGGACGAGGTAGTCAAGGTACGGAGTTCTCCAATCAGGTGGGGGGTCGGGCCCCGTGGCTGGATCTGTGTCAACCTCCATGACCTCGGGGTCGGACGGAGCACGGGCTACGTCTGGGTCGGCGCCCGGGCCCAGGACAGGTGGCGCGTCGCCGACCTTTCCCGGTTCCTGACAACGGACCGAGGGCTCGAACTGATCGCTGATGAAGACGCCATCAGGAACGAGCGCGCCTTCCTATTTGGGAGATAGGTTAGCGCTGATTCGGACGGTCTGGCCGTCGGAACTGCTAGGTTTGAGGGGGACGTCCTTGACGCCTTCGGTGGCCTCGAAGGAGGTGGGCGATTGCTAGGAGTCGGGCCGACCCTCGGCGCTCTCCGCGAGCTGGGCCGCCGGTTCCTCCACGACGTTGATGGCCGCGGCGTACTCGCAGCACTCAACATCACACTCGTACGCCTTCTGGAAGGACGTGCCGACAGTAATGACCCCGTTGGGCCCCGGCAACTTGAGCTTGAGGTAGGTGTAGTTGGGGATGGCCATGAACTTTGCATAGCTCGGCCGTCCCAGGATGGCGTGGTAGGTCCCACGGAAGCCCACCACCTCAAAGGTGAGGATCTCCTTCCTGTAGTTGGATGGTGTCCCGAAGGTAACGGGCAGGTTGATCTGCCCGAGAGGCATTGCCTGTTTCCCCAGCACGATGCCGTGGAAAGGCGCCTTGCTGGGGCGGAGGCGGGAGCGGTCAATCCCCATGGCGTTGAGGGTCTCGGCGTAGAGGATGTTGAGGCCGCTGTCGCCGTCCATGAGCACCTTGGTGAGGCGCGTCGTGCCGACGATTGGGTCCACAACGAGAGGGTAGCGCCCTGGCTGCAGGACACGCCCCGGGTGGTCGGACCGATCGAACGTGATGGCGGATCCCGACCAGTCGAGAAAGGTCGGCATCGCAGGCTCGGCCGTGTAGACCTCGCGGCGTTCCAGCTTCCGGCGGCGTCTGGAATCATAGGCCGCCGAGCCGCCAAAGATCACGAAGCAGCCGTCCACCTTGGGGAAGCCTTCTTCTTTCCCTCCGTCGTCCTTCCTTTCCTCGGCGGGTTTCCGCCTGCAGTCACCCTTCACCGGGTTGCCTGCAAAGTACCTTTTCATGAGGTTGCAGTCTTTGTAGGCGTGCTTCACGGGGAACTCGTGATTCGGGCACGGTCCCTCGAGCAGTTTGTCGAAGAAGCCGGGGGTGCCCTCCGGGGGCGGCGGACCCCGCTTGCGCTCAGTAGCCACCACGAGGGGTGCCTCGCGCCGCTGCTTGTTCTTCTTCTTCTGTGGACGGTTGGAGCTGCCTTCGTCGGCGTCCTCCTTGCGCTTTGCCTCGCCTTGGAGCGGTCGAAGATTGCTCCTACGGCCTCCTCGCCCGAGGCGAAGCTGGTGGCGATGTTGAGGAGGTCCTCCGTGGTCCGCGGGCCTCGGCGCCCGAGCTCATGGATGAGGCGTCAGCAGGAAGTTCCTGCTAGGAATGCCCCTATGACGTCGGCGTCTGCAACGTTGGAGAGCTCGGTGCGCTTCCTGGAGAAGTGTCGGATGTAATCCCGAAGGGATTCACCCGACTCCTGGCGGCAGCTCCGGAGATCCCAAGAATTGCCAGGGCGCATGTACATGCCCTGGAAGTTTCCCACGAATATCTCCCTCAAGTCATTCCAACTGTGGATCCGTCCTGAGGGGATATGTTCTAGCCAGGCTCGCGCTGAGTCGGCTAGAAAAAGTGGGAGATTGCAGATGATGAACAGGTCATCATCCGCCCCACCGGCCTAACATGCAAGCCGGTAGTCGCTGAGCCATAGCCCGGGGTTCGTTTCCCCAGAGTACTTGGCCACGTTGGTCGGTTGCCTGAAGCGTGGCGGGAATGGCGCGCTCAAGATGCGCGCGGAGAAGGCCCGGGGCCCCGCCGGGTCGGGGCTGGGGCTACGGTCTTCTTCGCTGTCGTAGCGGCCGCCACGGTGGACGTGGTAGCCGCGGTCCACCCCCTCCTCCCTGTCCACGCGGGAGCGCCTCCGCGCGTCCAGGGTGTCATGGGCGTCGCGGATGGGACCGACGCGCCGCTGGATGGAAGGAGCCCTGCCTCCAGCAGGTGGAGGCGTCCGTCGAGCGGGCGCGGCCTGGTTCGCCCGGGGAGGAGGCTGGTGGACAGACTCTCCCCGCCTTTCGGAAGGCGTGGTGGGGGCCACCCTGCTGGCGTTTTGCCCGCGTCGCCGGGACGCGGAGCTCTCCGCCTGCTGGACAGCGGCACACTCGAGCAGGTCGCGTACCTCTCGATGCGCCCGGCGTTCCTCCGGCGTCCCCGGCTCGGGGAGTCGCCGGAGCAGGGCCGCCGCTGCAGCGATGTTTTGGCTGGCGCGGGCGAATTGCTGGGGGCGATCCTCGTCAGCGCAGATGCACTACTGCACGTCGCGTGCTCGCTGTCGCGCCCCGCCCTCGTAGCGGGGGCGCTCGCAGGCGGCACGTCCATGAGTCGCGCCAGGGCATGACCGCAGGCAGTCACGGCGCTGCGCAGCCCGAAAAGCCGTTCCGCCGAAGGAGGCCCTCCGGCGCGCGTTCGGCCACTCGCCACCACCCTGGCGGCGGAGCCAGAGGTGATGAGGCGAGTGGGTGAAGCGAGGAGAGGGATCAGGTCGATCCCCTCTTCGGTGGCGAGGAAGTCCAGGCTCCCAAAGCGGACCAGGGAGCCCGGGGCGAAACTGGCATCGTGGCTGGCCATCTGAAGCCGGTGATGTACGCGCAAAGGCCCCTATCTGGCACGCCAACTGTCGTTGTCAAGATTGGTGATCAAGACTTAGACTAGTAAATTTCTTTTATGCGCGTACGGCTTCGGATGGTTGCGCGGGTGACACGGGGTTTAGACTGGTTCGGGCCTGGAGAAGCCCTACGTCCAGTATGAGAAGCTGCTCGTGTTACCCACGCGGGTTCTGTAGTAGGGGTTACAGAAGGGCGAGAGAGGGAACCGGTACCAAGTCTCTAAGGAGTGCACAGAAGCTCTAATGGTGGAGGCGTGTTCTCCTTTGCCGGGAAGAAGAAGCCTTTGTGAGGAAGTGTGTGTGCCTAAAAATCACCCCCCGTCTCTTGGGCCCTGGCCTTCCCTTTATAGTTCCAGGGAGTTGACCAGGCACATGCGAGACGTGCGTGGGGACACAGAGAGAGAAAATGGAGAGGGAGAGAGAGAGCGCGGAGTCCAAGGTGGAGATTTGTGCTCCCCGGACGCCGCAGTTGTCTTTGGTCTTCTTGCTTCGTCGGGCGGCCTGCACTGATCTGATCGCTGTCCTCCTCGGGAGCCGGTTACGGCGGGCGTGCGTGATGATGGCTGTGGCTTCCGTACCGTCAGGGCTGACGGCTGCCATGACTGTCCCTGTTACGCTGCAAGCGGCCTGAGCGGCGCGGACGCCCTGTCCCTGTCGTCGGAATCGCGTGGCGCGAGGACGGGTAGGTGGAGCGTGGACGGTCACGCGTGCTCCTGTGCCAGGCGTCGTGGGTCATGATGGCCTGACGGCGAACTAGAGAGGACTGAGCCGTTGTACCGTGCGTGGCGCGGTCGTGGGCGGGTAGGTGTGACGGGTCACGTCAGCGGCGTGGACGTCTTTCTGCACACCCGAGCCGTGGAGCATTTAAGGAAAAGCTGCACCCGAGGCTGACTCCCGTCCGGCGGGCCCACGCGAGCCCGACCCTATGTCCCTGGGTCGGGCGAGGCGGACCCTTGTGGCAAGGGGTCGGGCGAGGCGGATCCTCGCGGCGAGGGGTCGGGCGAGGAGGAGCCCGCCCGCCGGGGGGTCGGGAGCGTCCGACTCCGAAGGACGGGGTCGGGCGAGGCGGAATGCTTCCCTTTCATGTTGGGCTGACGACGGTCGCTGTTGCTGCAGGTCGGTCCGGACCTGTTTAATCGCTGCCATGATAGTCATTAGATGATCGTTTACTTTTCCCCCTGATAGAACTTGTGCGTTAATGGCACCTGTTCGGCCAGTTTTGCATCGACTTTCGTGCAGTAACGAAAGGTCCGAAACGTCCCAAAACATGCGTTTTGGTTCAAATGGAGTGCATCTGGTGCATCCGTGGCGAAAAATTCCGACGCAACATCGTTTAGCGAACTTGTGTGTTAATGGAACAAGTTCAGCCGGTTTTGCATCGACTTTCGTGCAGTAACAAAAAGGTCCGAAACGCCCCAAAACATGAGTTTTGGGTCCAATATAGTCGATCGGGTGCGTGCGTTCCGAAAAATTCCGACACAAATTCGTTTAGCGAACTTGTGCGTTAATGGCACTTGATCGCCAGTTTTGCATCGACTTTCGTGGGGTAACGAAACGGTCCAAAACGCACCAAAACATGAGTTTTGGGTCCAATCGAGGGGATCGCGTGCGTTCGTTGCGAAAAATTCCGACGCAACTTTTTTTAGCAAACTTGTGCGTTAATGGCATCTGTTCGACCAGTTTTGCATCGACTTTCGTGCAGAAACCAAACGGTCCGAAATGCCCCAAAACATGAGTTTTGAGGCCAATGGAGGTGATAGGGTGCGTTCGTTGCGAAAAATTCCATCGCAACTACGTTTAGCGAACTTGTGCGTCAATGGCACCTGTTCGGCAAGTTTTGCATCGACTTCATCAAGTAATGAAACGGTCCGAAACGCCCCAAAACTTGAGTTTTGGGTCCAATGGTGTGGATCGGGTGCGTTCCTATCGAAAAATTCAGACGCATCTTCGTTTAGCGAATTTTTGAGTTAAGGGCACAATTTCCGCCGGTTTTGCATCGAATTTCGTGGAGTAACGAAACGGTTTGAAATGCCCCAAAACATGTGTTTTGTGTCCAATGGAGTAGATAGGGTGCGTTCGTGGTGAAAAATTCCTACGCGACTTCGTTTAGCGAACTTGTGCGTTAATGGCACCTGTTCGGCCAGTTTTGCATCGAATTTCGTCCAATAAAAAAACGGTCCGTAACGCCCCAAAACATGAGTTTTGTGTCGAATGGAGTGGATTAGGTGCATTCGTGGTGAAAAATTCCGACGCAACTTCGTTTAGCGAACTTGTGTGTTAATGGTATAAGTTCAGCCCGTTTTGCATCGACTTTCGTGCAGTAACGAAAAGGTCCGAAACGCCCCAAAACATGAGTTTTGGGTCCAATAGAGTCGATCGGGTGCGTTCGTTCCGAAAAATTCTGACGCAAATTCGTTTAGCGAACTTGTGCGTTAATGGCACCTGTTTGCCAGTTTTGCATCGACTTTCGTGGGGTAATGAAACGGTCCAAAACGCACCAAAACATGAGTTTTGGGTCCAATGGAGGGGATCGGGTACGTTCGTTGCGAAAAATTCCGACACAACATTATTTAGTGAACTTGTGCGTTAATGGCATCCGTTCAGCCAGTTTTGCATCAACTTTCGTGCAGTAATGAAACAGTCCGAAACGCCCCAAAACATGAGTTTTGGGGCCAATGGAGGTGATAGGGTGCGTTCGTTGCGGAAAATTCCATCGCAACTACGTTTAACGAACTTATGCGTCAATGGCACCTGTTTGGCCAGTTTTGCATGGACTTTCAATGCAGTAACGAAATGGTCCGAAATGCCCCAAAACATGAGTTTTGGTCCAATGGTGTGGATCGGGTGCGTTCCTGTCGAAAAATTCCGACGCAACTTCGTTTAGCGAATTTGTGAGTTAATAGCACAAGTTACGCCGGTTTTGCATCGACTTTCATGCAGTAACGAAACGGTCTGAAATGCCCAAAACATGAGTTTTGTGTCCAATGGATTAGATAGGGTGCGTTCGTGGTGAAAAATTCCTACGCAACTTCATTTAGCGAACTTGTGCGTTAATGGCACCTGTTCGACCAGTTTTGCATCAACTTTCAGAAACGGTCCGTGGCGCCCCAAAAAATGAGTTTTGGGTCCAATGGAGTGGATAGGGTGCGTTCGTGGTGAAAAATTGCTACGCAACTTTGTTTAGCGAACTTGTGCGTTAATGGCACCTGTTCGGCCAGTTTTGCATCGACTTTCGTGCAGTAACGAAACGGTCGAAACGCCCCAAAACAAGAGTTTTGGGTCGAATGGAGTGCATCAGGTGCATTCGTGGTGATAAATTCCGACGCAACTTCGTTTAGCGAACTTGTGTGTAAATGGCATAAGTTCAGCCCGTTTTGCATCAACTTTCGTGCAGTAACGAAAAGGTCCGAAACGCCCAAAAACATGAGTTTTGGGTCCAATAGAGTCGATCGGGCGCGTTCGTTCTTAAAAATTCCGACGCAAATTCGTTTAGCAAACTTTTGCGTTAATGGCACCTGTTCGCCAGTTCTGCATCGACTTTCGTGGGGTAACGAAATTGTCCGAAACAAACCAAAACATGAGTGTTGGATCCAATGGAGTGGATCTGGTGAGTTCGTTGCGAAAAATTTCGATGCAACTTCGTTTATCGAACTTGTGCATTAATGGCACCTGTTCGGCCAGTTTTGCATCAACTTTCAGAAACGGTGCGAGGCGCCCCAAAACATGAGTTTTGGGTCAAATGGAGTGGATCGGGTGCGTCCATTGCGAAAAATTCCGACGCAACTTCGTTTAGCGAACTTGTGCGTTAATGGCACCTGTTCGGCCAGTTTTGCATCGACTTTCGTGCAGTAACGAAACGGTTTGAAATGCCCAAAAACATGAGTTTTGTGTCCAATGGGGTAGATAGGGTGCATTCGTGGTGAAAAATTGCTACGCAACTTCGTTTAGCTAACTTGTGCGTTAATGGCACCAGTTCGGCCAGTTTTGCATCGACTTTCGTGCAGTAACGAAACAGTCGAAACGCCCCAAAACATGAGTTTTGGGTCGAATGGAGTGCATCAGGTGCCCTCGTGGTGAAAAATTCCAACGCAACTTTGTTTAGCGAACTTGTGTGTAAATGGCATAAGTTCAGCCTGTTTTGCATCGACTTTCCTGCAGTAACGAAAAGGTCCGAACCGCCCAAAAACATGAGTTTTGGGTCCAATAGAGTCGATCGGGTGCGTTCGTTCTGAGAAATTCCGACGCAAATTCGTTTAGCGAACTTGTGCGTTAATGGCACCTGATCGCCAGTTTTGCATCGACTTTCGTGGAGTAACGAAACGGTCCAAAACGCACCAAAACATGAGTTTTGGGTCCAATCGAGGGGATCGCGTGCGTTCGTTGCGAAAAATTCCGACGCAACTTTGTTTAGCGAACTTGTGCGTTAATGGCATCTGTTCGACCAGTTTTGCATCGACTTTCGTGCAGAAACCAAACATTCCGAAACGCCCCAAAACATGAGTTTTGGGGCCAATGGAGGTGATAGGGTGCGTTCGTTGCGAAAAATTCCATCACAACTACGTTTAACGAACTTATGCGTCAATGGCACCTGTTTGGCCAGTTTTGCATCGACTATCATGCAGTAACAAAATGGTCCGAAATGCCCCAAAACATGAGTTTTGGGTCCAATGGTGTGGATCGGGTGCGTTCCTATCGAAAAATTCCGACGCAACTTCGTTTAGCGAATTTGTGAGTTAATGGCACAAGTTCCGCCGGTTTTGCATCGACTTTCGTGCAGTAACGAAACGGTCTTAAATGCCCAAAACATGAGTTTTGTGTCCAATGGATTAGATAGGGTTCGTTCGTGGTGAAAAATTCCTACGCGACTTCGTTTAGCGAACTTGTGCGTTAATGGCACCTGTTCGGCCAGTTTTGCATCGACTTTCAGAAACGGTCCGTGGCGCCCCAAAAAATGAGTTTTGGGTCCAATGGAGTGGATAGGGTGCGTTCGTGGTGAAAAATTGCTACGCAACTTTGTTTAGCGAACTTGTGCGTTAATGGCACCTGTTTGGCCAGTTTTGCATCGACTTTCGTGCAGTAACGAAACGGTCGAAACGCCCCAAAACAAGAGTTTTGGGTCGAATGGAGTGCATCAGGTGCATTCGTGGTGATAAATTCCGACGCAACTTCGTTTAGCGTACTTGTGTGTAAATGGCATAAGTTCAGCCCGTTTTGCATCAACTTTCGTGCAGTAACGAAAAGGTCCAAAACGCCACAAAACATGAGTTTTGGGTCCAATAGAGTCGATCGGGCGCGTTCGTTCTTAAAAATTCCGACGCAAATTCGTTTAGCAAACTTTTGCGTTAATGGCACCTGTTCGCCAGTTCTGCATCGACTTTCGTGGGGTAACGAAATTGTCCGAAACAAACCAAAACATGAGTTTTGGATCCAATGGAGTGGATCTGGTGAGTTCGTTGCGAAAAATTTCGATGCAACTTCGTTTAGCGAACTTGTGCATTAATGGCACCTGTTCGGCCAGTTTTGCATCAACTTTCAGAAACGGTGCGAGGCGCCCCAAAACATGAGTTTTGGGTCAAATGGAGTGCATCGGGTGCGTCCATTGCGAAAAATTCCGACGCAACTTCGTTTAGCGAACTTGTGCGTTAATGGCACCTGTTCGGCCAGTTTTGCATCGACTTTCGTGCAGTAACGAAACGGTTTGAAATGCCCAAAAACATGAGTTTTGTGTCCAATGGGGTAGATAGGGTGCATTCGTGGTGAAAAATTTCTACGCAACTTCGTTTAGCTAACTTGTGCGTTTATGGCACCAGTTCGGCCAGTTTTGCATCGACTTTCGGGCAGTAACGAAACGGCCGAAACGCCCCAAAACATGAGTTTTGGGTCGAATGGAGTGCATCAGGTGCCCTCGTGGTGAAAAATTCCAACGCAACTTCGTTTAGCGAACTTGTGTGTAAATGGCATAAGTTCAGCCTGTTTTGCATCGACTTTCCTGCAGTAACGAAAAGGTCCGAAACGCCCAAAAACATGAGTTTTGGGTCCAATAGAGTCGATCGGGTGCGTTCGTTCTGGAAAATTCCGACGCAAATTCATTTAGCGAACTTTTGCGTTAATGGCACCTTTTCGCCAGTTCTGCATCGACTTTCGTGGGGTAACGAAATTGTCCGAAACGCCCAAAACATGAGTGTTGGATCAAATGGAGTGGATCAGATGAGTTCGTTGCGAAAAATTTCGATGCAACTTCATTTAGCGAACTTGTGCGTTAATGGCACCTGTTCGCCATTTCTGCATCGACTTTCGTGGGGTAACGAAATTGTCCGAAACGCACCAAAACATGAGTTTTGGGTCCAATGGAGGGGATCGGGTACGTTCGTTGCGAAAAATTCAAACGCAACTTCGTTTAGCGAACTTGTGTGTTAATGGCATAAGTTCAGCCCGTTTTGCATCGACTTTCATGCAGTAACGAAAAGGTCCGAAACGCCCCAAAACATGAGTTTTGATTCCAATAGAGTCGATCGGGTGCGTTCGTTCTGAAAAAATTCTAACGCAAATTCGTTTAGCGAACTTGTGCGTTAATGGCATCTGTTCGCCAGTTTTGCATCGACTTTCGTGGGGTAATGAAACGGTCCAAAACGCACCAAAACATGAGTTTTGGGTCCAATCGAGGGGAACGGGTACGTTCGTTGCGAAAAATTCCGACACAACATTGTTTAGCGAACTTGTGCGTTAATGGCATAAGTTCAGCCCGTTTTGCATCGACTCTCGTGCAGTAACGCAAAGGTCCGAAACGCCCAAAAACATGAGTTTTGGGTCCAATAGAGTCGATCTGGTGCGTTCGTTCCGAAAAATTCCGACACAAATTCGTTTAGCGAACTTTTGCGTTATTGCCACCTTTTCGCCAGTTCTGCATCGACTTTCGTGGGGTAACGAAATTGTCCGAAACGCCAAAAACATGAGTTTTGGATCCAATGGAGTGGATCAGGTGAGTTCGTTGCGAAAAATTTCGATGCAACTTCATTTAGCGAACTTGTGCGTTAATGGCACCTGTTCGCCAGTTCTGCATCGACTTTCGTGGGGTAACGAAATTGTCCGAAACGCACCAAAACATGAGTTTTGGGTCCTATGGAGGGGATCGGGTACGTTCGTTGCGAAAAATTCAAACGCAACTTCGTTTAGCGAACTTGTGTGTTAATGGCATAAGTTCAGCCCGTTTTGCATCGACTTTCATGCAGTAACGAAAAGGTCCGAAACGCCCCAAAACATGAGTTTTGATTCCAATAGAGTCGATCGGGTGCGTTCGTTCTGAAAAATTCTAACGCAAATTCGTTTAGCGAACTTGTGCGTTAATGGCATCTGTTCGCCAGTTTTGCATCGACTTTCGTGGGGTAATGAAACGGTCCAAAACGCACCAAAACATGAGTTTTGGGTCCAATCGAGGGGAACGGGTACGTTCGTTGCGAAAAATTCCGACACAACATTGTTTAGCGAACTTGTGCGTTAATGGCATAAGTTCAGCCCGTTTTGCATCGACTTTTGTGCAGTAACGCAAAGGTCCGAAACGCCCAAAAACATGAGTTTTGGGTCCAATACAGTCGATCTGGTGCGTTCGTTCCGAAAAATTCCGACGCAAATTCGTTTAGCGAACTTTTGCGTTATTGGCACCTTTTCGCCAGTTCTGCATCGACTTTCGTGGGGTAACGAAATTGTCCGAAATGCCAAAAACATGAGTTTTGGATCCAATGGAGTGGATCAGGTGAGTTCGTTGCGAAAAATTTCGATGCAACTTCATTTAGCGAACTTGTGCGTTAATGGCACCTGTTCGCCAGTTCTGCATCGACTTTTGTGGGGTAACGAAATTGTCCGAAACGCACCAAAACATGAGTTTTGGGTCCAATGGAGGGGATCGGGTACGTTCGTTGCGAAAAATTCTGACACAACATTGTTTAGCGAACTTGTGCGTTAATGGCATAAGTTCAGCCCATTTTGCATCGACTTTCGTGCAGTAACGAAAAGGTCCGAAACGCCCAAAAACATGAGTTTTGGGTCCAATAGAGTCGATCGGGTGCGTTCGTTCCGAAAAATTCCGACGCAAATTCATTTAGCGAACTTTTGCGTTAATGGCACCTTTTCGCCAGTTCTGCATCGACTTTCGTGGGTAACGAAATTGTGCGAAACGCCCAAAACATGAGTTTTAAATCAAATGGAGTGGATCAGGTGAGTTCGTTGCGAAAAATTTCGATGCAACTTCGTTTAGCGAACTTGTGCGTTAATGGCACCTGTTCGGCCAGTTTTGCATCGACTTTCGTGCAGTAACAAAACGGTCCGAAACGCCACTAAACATGAGTTTTGGGTCGAATGGAGTGCATCAGGTGCCCTCGTGGTGAAAAATTCCAACGCAACTTCGTTTAGCGAACTTGTGTGTAAATGGCATAAGTTCAGCCTGTTTTGCATCGACTTTCCTGCAGTAACGAAAAGGTCCGAAACGCCCAAAAACATGAGTTTTGGGTCCAATAGAGTCGATCGGGTGCGTTCGTTCTGGAAAATTCCGACGCAAATTCATTTAGCGAACTTTTGCGTTAATGGCACCTTTTCGCCAGTTCTGCATCGACTTTCGTGGGGTAACGAAATTGTCCGAAACGCCCAAAACATGAGTGTTGGATCAAATGGAGTGGATCAGATGAGTTCGTTGCGAAAAATTTCGATGCAACATCATTTAGCGAACTTGTGCGTTAATGGCACCTGTTCGCCAGTTCTGCATCGACTTTCGTGGGGTAACGAAATTGTCCGAAACGCACCAAAACATGAGTTTTGGGTCCAATGGAGGGGATCGGGTACGTTCGTTGCGAAAAATTCCGACAGAACATTGTTTAGCGAACTTGTGCGTTAATGGCATAAGTTCAGCCCATTTTGCATCGACTTTCGTGCAGTAACGAAAAGGTCCGAAACGCCCAAAAACATGAGTTTTGGGTCCAATAGAGTCGATCGGGTGCGTTCGTTCCGAAAAATTCCGACGCAAATTCATTTAGCGAACTTTTGCGTTAATGGCACCTTTTCGCCAGTTCTGCATCGACTTTCGTGGGGTAACGAAATTGTCCGAAACGCCAAAAACATGAGTTTTGGATCCAATGGAGTGGATCAGGTGAGTTCGTTGCGAAAAATTTCGATGCAACTTCATTTAGCGAACTTGTGCGTTAATGGCACCTGTTCGCCAGTTTTGCATCGACTTTCGTGGGGTAACGAAATTGTCCGAAACGCACCAAAACATGAGTTTTGGGTCCAATGGAGGGGATCGGGTACGTTCGTTGCGAAAAATTCCGACACAACATTGTTTAGCGAACTTGTGCGTTAATGGCATAAGTTCAGCCCATTTTGCATCGACTTTCGTGCAGTAACGAAAAGGTCCGAAACGCCCAAAAACATGAGTTTTGGGTCCAATAGAGTCGATTGGGTGCGTTCGTTCCGAAAAATTCTGACGCAAATTCATTTAGCGAACTTTTGCGTTAATGGCACCTTTTCGCCAGTTCTGCATCGACTTTCGTGGGTAACGAAATTGTCCGAAACGCCCAAAACATGAGTTTTAAATCAAATGGAGTGGATCAGGTGAGTTCGTTGCGAAAAATTTTGATGCAACTTCGTTTAGCGAACTTGTGCGTTAATGGCACCTGTTCGGCCAGTTTTGCATCGACTTTCGTGCAGTAACAAAACGGTCCGAAACGCCACTAAACATGAGTTTTGGGTCGAATGGAGTGCATCAGGTGCCCTCGTGGTG